>JANHFT010002981.1:438014-459979 GCA_032467955.1 Pseudoxenodon macrops | reverse complement strand
AAAGCAGCTGTACTGACTCACACACAATGCAAAAGCACACAAAATGGCAACAGATTTAACAGGACCGGTTCTATGACATCACCAGCTGCTTGCAACCTACACTATAGAACCGGGCTGAACCGGTAGGATTTCACCCCTGGAACTGAGGGTTCCAGAAGAAGAAAGGAGATCCATTATGTGGTACGAGAGAAATACCAGCAACTTTTGACTATAATTAGAACAAATAGACAATGAATTATTAGGTTGTAATAGACCCAGTGCTTGTGGTAATTTTAGGTATTGGAAATCAGTGGAGCAATATTTTTATATTTGCATTAGTTGACATCATTGCTGCTGTCATTTTACATTATAAAGCGTTGAAAATATTGACAAATATTGGGAAAACCTGAAACAAAAACCTTACTAAAAGGTAATGGACATGGTATTATGCAGTTCCATTACTGTAGCTTTATAGATATGAAAATGTTATACATAATATTCTGGGGATTATAGGCAGTTGTAAAATCACACATGTAGCTTGGTTATCTGGATACAACTCAGTGAAAATAGCTAAAAGCCACAATCAAACCATCTCCAGAATCCATTGTTTAAAATAAATATAGTCCCCCAGATCAATATAACATAAAAGTAAATTATTCTTGTTTCATTACCTTAATAGAATTTATGACTCTGGCAGAGTTTTAGCCCGAGTGCAATCTACATTTCTATCTGTATTTTGTTAAACATTAATGAAATCCCTAATTTTACTGTTATTACAAACCCAAAACATGCAAAATAAGATTTTTTAAAAGAAAAAAAATTGTATCACGAATAAAAGTCACACCGCTTTTAACAATGTCATACAGCAAGTGTGCCTGCCTTTACATGCTGTAGGTAAAAAGCCAGGGAAAAAAAGCTAATCTTTAGGACTTACATCCAGAAGAGCAATTTCTTTCTAATGGGGAATCACCTTTAGTGACATCGGAGTAAAGTTGCGGTGATAAAAAAAATAAAAATAGCCATTGAGTCAGCAGCTTTGAAGCCCGATTCCTTTTGTGGGTGTTGATGTTGCACATATGTACAAAGAGCAGGGCTTCAGTTGTTTTGCTACAACTACAACCTACAACTCTAGACTCCCAATAGACACTGCTGATAATATTCTGTATTGCATGAATCCAAAGATTATGAACTTCTAAGTTTTCAGTATTTAATTCAACATATTAATGTATTTACCATCCTAAATCATATTAACAAAAAGCAAACATGAACAAAACCAAAGACAAGCCAAAATCATATACTATACGATATATATCCCCTTTGTTACTTTTTCATTAGAAAAAAGTTGATATGTATTCCTTAACACAACTGGCTTTCTACTGAAAGCTTAAGTCCAACTTTATTAGCAAAATAAATAGAAAACAGTTGTTTATGTACAAGTAAAAGAGTAACAGAAAGTTTCAACACAATAGCCAGGAATTACATAGATGGAAAAACAAATATGTGATTTTTGATTCTAGTCATTCTTGTTCCTTTTTCACATTTTAGCCCTTTCCAGTTTTTTACACATCCATTTTACTCAGGCATAGAATAGCGCCTGAAACATGTATAATCATTAGGGAGTCAAACATAATCATTAGGGAGTCAAACATCTAGCAAGAACATCACAGGTATCATAATTTAAAAATACA
Organism: Pseudoxenodon macrops; assembly: GCA_032467955.1. Classification (NCBI taxonomy): domain Eukaryota; kingdom Metazoa; phylum Chordata; class Lepidosauria; order Squamata; family Pseudoxenodontidae; genus Pseudoxenodon; species Pseudoxenodon macrops. The sequence continues at coordinate 458,312 of JANHFT010002981.1, read as the reverse complement.
ACATAAAGTATAAACAAACAAACATAGAAACATTAAGAGAAAGCTTCCCAAAACAATTCAGTCTTCAAAATTCTCCAAAAGTATCTGATTCTCACAGATGTGCCACAATATTGACAATATTACAGAACACTACCATTTAACCTCAGTCCCAGAAATATCTCAAAATGCAAGGTTCACAGCAGTTTCTCTTTTATGTAACTTACTGATAGGAGTAGGTGATCCTGAAGGTATCTTCAGATGATCAATAACAGTACCTTAAATTGGACTTGGAAATCAACTGGAATCAATGTAAACTCCACAAATGTAATGATCTGTGCCATTGCATTTTGGACCAATGGTTGGTTCCAAGTACTTTTAAAGGGCAGCACCAAGTAGAGTGCATTACAAGTAGTCTAACTGGGTGGTAGTAAGGGCGAGTTTTACTACTACCAGGTCATCTTGTTCCAGGTGATGCTGCAACAGATACACCAGCCAAAGCCATAACCAATCCATTGGCCATAGATTCCACTTGTTGATTCAGATATGTTTGACTTCACTTGGATCACACTTGTCCCAAATTATCACTCATAAGTACTAATATTGAGTTCATGAAAAAGAGTAAGTGGCTATGCAACTCATTTGTTAAAAGGAGTATCAGATGAGTTAGGGAGGAAAATGACACAGCAGAGGTTATTTTAATAACTGATAGAAGAGAGTTGCATCGCTTAAAGTTGGTCTTTACTAATCCTGTTCATAGTAAGGATGGAAGTTGTTTCTTTGACAAATATTTGACTGCAAATTGCTTATTATTTGGTTTTGGTATTACTGAATTATTGGACTAACTCCAATAAGCCAATTAGGGAACAACAGCTTGGCCTAGAGATGGAGCTCTCGCCTCACAATCATTGTGAGTTCGATCCTAGGTAGAGGCAGATGTAGGGTCTCCTGCTTGATCAGGGGGGGTTGGACTAGATGACTTGCAAGGTCCCTTCCAACTCTGTTAATCAGTTAAAAAAAATCCGGCTATGTGACTTTGGCCAGTTATTCTTTCTCAGCCCAAATCACCTCACAGGATGGTTGTTGTGGGGAAAATAGGCGGATGAATGTGTTTTTATGTTCATATTACTTATAAAAATAATAAAATGGGATAAGCATAAAATCCATAATTAACCATGTATTGTTGGAAATCCTGAACATAACATGGTGTAATTTCTATCCAGGTATTTTCCATTAACACTAGAAGGCTGAGGACTTCCAAAGTTATTTGGATGAATATTTTTTCTTTTATATTATGTATGGTAGTTATATCTGTATTTTACTAAGTTCAGGCTACTACATCCATGTACTATGCTTTCACAACACCAATATTTGTTATGTTTTAAAATAAAATTGTGTTGCTTAAGTTGCAATTTATAGATATTGACTTCACCTTGGCCACCCTAATTCATTAAGCAAACAGGCTTTTGACTGATATGACTCAACCATACTGAAGGTACTTAATTTCTTAATGGCACCATTTGCCCATTTGTTAAGTCACACCTGATTTTAAAAGGCACTTAGTTTTATAAGTCATAAAACTTAAGGGAGTTTATTGAATGCCTAATCTTCTTTCAGTTCTTTAAATAAGTTATTTTTGAGAATTTCAGTAACAATTTGTGATACATAATAATGTAGACCCCAATAGTAGTGTTTTAATAAAACTAGGAATATACATGTGACAAACCCTCAATTTAACTAACAAAGTCCTTTCCATTATAACTCATTTTGGTATTGATCTTAGTTACTTGCACTGCATAAAATATATAGTGAATGTGAAAAATAAACCTGCAATGAAAGGGCGAGCATTTGGGAAAAGTACAGAGATTGGAATCAGAGGTCAATGGTAATTCAAACTATACCATAAGATGTATAAATTTAACCATTGTGATTTGTTTATAAAAGGTAAAGGTTTCCCTCGCAGATATGTGCTAGTTGTTCCTGACTCTAGGGGGCATTGCTCATCTCCATTTCAAAGCCAAAGAGCCAGCGCTGTCCAAAGACAGCTCCATGGTAAATACCGAAGGCGCATAGAATGCTGTTACCTTCTCACCTCCCTATTTTTCTATTAGTTTATGGCATGGCATAAAATGAAACAATAACAGACTCGTAAAATACATGAACCAAAGCTAAGCAGGCTGTTTTTCATGAGTTAATAATTTTAGGGCGTTTTGCATACTAAGCAATTATATTGCTATAAAGTAATTTTGCTTTCATCTTTTGATTTTGCTTTTAAAAATAAAACTCAGATTAGGAAGCAAGCAAATCCAGACAAAAGTAATATTCTTGAATATTAACTTCTTGTAGCAATGTCAGAATGCAAATTAAGCAAACTTGTGGCCATTGCAAAAAAAACAAAACATAAAGATCAAGGTTTACTTTATTTGTTGGATTTGAGTCACATCTTCTACCCAGTTTTCCTAAAATAAGACAACTTCCAGACAGAAATCCATTAATAACAGTCAAATATGTTAGTATGAGAGAATAAGTTATTTCCTGGCTGTTTGAAATATGCAAAAAAAATAATCTAATGATATAGAGAAATATATAGAGAAATAAAAGAACTCAACATACAGTTAATATAAGATTACTATTGGAAGTATAGGGATTACTTGGAGGCATAGACTAGTGAATAAAAAATAGTGCTTACTCAGTTTCATTATATGCATATCAATATGTATCTGAAACATATGGTACATGTATTCATATGGATTTAAAATTTGAAAATCTAAGAATTGGGATTTATTCTAGTGATGACTAATATACGAAGGTAGAGGTTACAATTCAACTTCATGACTATTCTGAGGGACACAGCCAATTTACCAGCACAAACACACCTTTTTTGGATTTTTTAAGAGGCAAATTGCTCCTGTTTCTGCTATAACCCCAAATCAAGTGGTCAGAATGGGATAGCAAATAGAGCAAAGGTCAGCTGAGTGACTTTGTACCTGGAGTGTATTTGTGCATGACAAAGAGGTTATACAAATAGAAGTGGAAACATTTGCTTCCAATTCCTATCCCCACCCTTATATTTTGCAACAAAAAAAAACTTGAAACATCGCACTACCTGTAGCAAAAATAGGTCAACTTCAGTAGCATAATCTGTTGGTGCAAGAGAGCTGTATGCTTAACTTAGAAATGGAGAATATCAATGTATCTTTTAAAATTAAAACTTGAGAATTATCTAGATTTATCAACTATACATAAAATCTTATTTTAATTCAATTTTTCTTTAGAGATAACTTGAAAATAAAGAAAACACACCCAGACCCAACCACAGTTAGCACTGCTATTTTTAAAAATGTTGTCTTCCATCCGCCGTATTCCACCAAAGGTTGCATTCGGCAAGGATCATCATTCTGCCCATCTTGGAGCTGATAAAAGTATATTGAATAGAAGAAATGTTAGAAATCTATTCCAGAAAAAATAAAATTTAGCCTTATGTAACATAAGATGATTTTATTTAAATAGCAGAAATGCAGCGTTGCAATTGCATGTGCAAGCTCTAATTAATTTTGCTGTATCTGCACACTGGCAATTCTGAATAGGAAAAGACTACTGAGTTTCCAAATTGCATGGCCGCATCCCTATTTTTTTTTTCTGAGTTACCCGTATTTTGCTTTTTACAGATAGTCCTTATTTACTGCTTTTCTCATTTAGTGACCATTCATAGGTCTGTGAAGCAAAGGAAAGCTGAAGATAGTAAGCTCATTCATTTAGCAACCGCTTTTCTTAACAAAGTTGACTGTCTCAGTTGTGACTGCTAGGACGTATTCTATAATGGCAAATTATAGAATATTAGAATTGATATTGAACTCAATCTACCAAATCGATTAATCCATTTTTTATTTATCAAATGTGGAGACGGCCCATCTACCTCACAAAGTGACTGTGGGCAGAGTACTATTAAAACATAACAACCATACAACCTGAACGAATTAATTCTGAGAAATGTGTTGATCTGTTGGTAATTATCATATGTACTCTATTCATAAAGGGATATGTACCTTATTCATGAGCATTTTTAGTTTTAAAGCCTCTGCAGTCAGATCTTCAGCACTCAAAATTAGGTCTTCACACATTGTAGTAAGACTATGGGGTGGACTCCATTCAAGAACCAACTAAAAAATAAAAATAAAAAGTCTTAATTACAGTTACATATGAACTGCATTGCACCGGTATAATTTCACTATTACAAAATTTTATTGGTTGAAAAATATACACGCACATACATATTTTGAGGTTTTGGATTAGCCTCTCCCATACAAACTTCCTACCACATCTTAGAGAGGATTTTCCATCCTCAATAAAGTTCACTGAGTGAGTGTGGTTTTGTGCTGATATGCAAGCAATAGCAAACATAAGGGATAGCCTCTGGTTTCAGGTTAAAATATGATGCATCATGGCAAAGATGTGTTACAGCTTGTAGGAAAGTTGACCATTTTAAGACATGTTTAAAGTAATGCATATTGAGAACTTCCGGTGACATTGCTGCAAGATCGACGCAGGGGAACGGGGCTCCACATCCCCACACCAATCCTCTTTGTCGGAGGGCCCCCAAGGGGGCTAAAGTCACTCTCTAGGGGTGACTAACAAGGAGGGACACCTTGCAGGTCACGGAGAGCAGTAGTTCTCCTGCTGGACCCAGGGTTTCTTCTCTCTCTGCCAAAGACTAGGTGGCCATCATGGCTGCTGTGAAGCTGGGACACAGAAGAAACTAAGATTGTGCTGGAGCAGTGCGAGTGGACAGTGATTGGAGCTGGGTGAGGTGAATTTTAATTTTAAGGATTTGACCAGAAAAGAAAATCAATCTGGGAAGAGGCTCTCTGGAATATTTTTAAGCGGCAATTAAGGAGAGGCAGAGAGAAATTGCACCCTAACAGGAAATGTAAAAGCTATAAAATACAAAAAGATTGGATGTATAAATCTTATTGGCATGACTTTGATCAGGTATTTTAAAATGCTGGACATCCAATTGTTTATTGGATATTCTGTTTGAATCAATTTGAAATATATAACTGATAGAATAGTTTTAAAGTGGATTTTTAATGTTGATTTTTAAGCTGAAGGCGCCATCTACTGCTGAATGGATATATACTATGTTATACTCCTAGAATAATAAAACAACCTTGGAAAATTTTGATAAGAGAAGAACAACACCTGGAGATCTGCTGTATTATCTACTGTTCTATACTTATCTACTTTATGGTTACTAGAGGTTCAAACTTGTAAACCTGGAGGATATCTAAGGGATTGACTTTGAATCCTGGAACTAACTAGCAAATTAACGAGTGGATCTAAAAAGTTTTAAAACTTCTGGACTGTATAAATGGAACCTATTGATTAACTGTGGGAACCATAACTATTGTATCTCCTGATGAACAAAGTTAGGATTTAGGAGTCTGCTGTCTTTGGGAAGTCAAAAATAATAGACTCTAGAGCAGTGACAGATTACTGATAGAAAATTATTATTTGGACATTTTAAGAGAAGGCAAGATGGCTCTTCAGGAAGAATTGGAGGCACTTCAAAAAGAAATTATGTTGTTACTGCAAAGCATTTACGACACTAGGGTGGGGAACTTTATGTAGATAAAGATAAAGCTGTGTGAAATAAAATTGGAAAAATATATATTAGGTGGTAGAAAAATAAAATTCAACAAATTGAAAAATATTTTTGGAAAAAAGACAGAGGATTTGGCAGACTTGTGGGTGGACTGGCAGCAAAAAAACAGTGGAGATGGAAATAATGGTTGAGTTGAAAATGAAAGATGTAGGAGGAGTATGGGAGGCAAGCTAAAAAGAGAAGTGAAACTCCCAAAAAGGTGAGATGATGGATAGAAAGGATCTTTTAAAAAAAAGATTGGCTGTACTGAGAATTGGAATAGATTAAGAAATTAGAAATAGGGAGAATACATATTTTGCATAACACATTTAAAGTGAATGTTAGAGATTAAGATTAGATTTTGAAAAAGAATGTTATCAGACATGCCCAAGAATAATGTTATGACTATCAGGATGTAGCAAATATTGAAATATTGAAAAATGAAGGAATATGTGCTGATATAAATATGTATAATAACATTAGACCATGTAAATTTGACTAATGTAGTAATTTTTATTTGTATCAATATTGGTTTTGTGCTAAAATGAATGACATTCAGACACCACACAGCTCATGCAATGATATTCATGATATTGATGTATGTTTAAAAATAAAAAAAACTTTTCCCTCCATCACCACCCCCAAAATAAAGTAATGCATATCAAGGTGATTTTTAGATGAAATGTTGGCAAATTCCTCCACTTGAAAACAGCTCTCTACTCAGATACAGATTCCAACAGTATGAAGAGTTTTTAAAATAGTTTTCAACTTACAATAACAATAGGGACTGGAATTTCCATTGTTAAGTTTAATGACCTTTATAATGATTGTTATGCAAATCATGTGGTCAGTTCACAATCATGTGACTGGACTCTGCCATAGGTAAAAATGTGGGCAGGTGGCCAAGCAACTGAATTTCAATCATGTAACATTTTGTAACAGTTGGAAGTGCTTTATACCGTATAAAGCACCCTTTCTAAGGCTGTCATAACTTTGGATTATCTTAAACAAATGATAGTAGGTCGAGGACTACCTGTATTTGTTTTACATTTTTATATTTTAGGAGGAATTATAAAGTAAGTCGTGTTGTTTGCACAAGTTGTTTTGCAGGTATCATTTTGTAGTCTGGTCTGTATGATTTGTTCTGGTGTGCTGATCTCTTAGTATGTTCAATCTTCTTACTTAGTTCAATCTTGATACTTGTTACAGAGGATCTTTCTAGTGTGATTGCATATGCTGACTAGTACTGTTTAATCACTGGTTTAAAACTTGACTTTCATCTTGTATGTATATTTCACTTACTATTTGCTCTGGTACTTGGGTAATACTTTTAGTGTAAGATTTATACCTTGTTCAGGCTGAGGTATTAGCTTCACCTTACCAAAAGTAAGCTAGTCTATACAGTGCGTTCTTTCTGTGGTCAATGGCAATCAGATCAGTTATTACTACTATGGCTTTAACTTTTTTACGCTGAGTTGTGATAAGAGAAAGAGGAATATATATGATATTTGTTTCCATGGACATGTGTTTCCATTCTTGCATTTCAATATCATCATCATCATCATTATGATACAAGCAGTACTGCATCCCAATATCATACATCTGAAGATAACTTTTTACCAGGGACTTCCCCAGAACTATCAGCCCAAATGGATCAAACAAGTTCTTCATATTGGAGAGTACATCACATATACTCTCCATTATGAAGAACGTGGTGAATCACCTGGTAAATCTGGTGATTTGTCATGCCCTGGTACTTCGAAAGTAAATGTGTCCATCTTGAAATTCTGGTTTAGTCCAAGGTGACACTGTGTGGTCAATTCAATTCTTTTAGCTCTTTTGCTTCTTTATGGAACCTCAAGTTGGTGAGGTCTGCTGTGTTCTTTTAAGCAAACTGATAAGTTTCTTCAATAGAAAAAGACTATAGCTAGTCCTTGCTTACCGACCATTCGTTCAGCAACTGTTAAGAGGACAAAGGAGGACAACTGGTTCCTGAAGTTCTGGCCCATCCAGTATGCCCATGGCCAGAGAATTGATATCTGGATACTTAGCAACCAGTTTGCACTTAGGGTGGGTGCAGAATCCCAGTCACATGATTGCCATTTGAGACCATCCCTCCCAGCTTCCTACAAGCAAACAAAACGGGTAATCCAGCAAGGAAGGTCACAATTGCTTCAATTGTCACCCTTCTCTAGCTCTCAGTGCTGGCCACTCATGCACCCTCCCCTCCCCAAGCCTACCTGTCTGGCCCTCACTAAGTGATCTGTGATCCTTGCTTAAGTGGCAATGGGGAGTGTGGGCACTAACCAATGCAGTCAGGTGACAAAATGCTTTCGGACTGTATTATTTAGCAATAAAAATTCCAGATCCAATCACTTGGAAAAATAAATATTTTTCTGGATAGTGCCTGGCATGTGTCCAAACTGACATTTTCCCTTCGCATACTGTTCTTCAGGACTATAAATTGTTACCATAAGTGTGCAGTTTTATTGTTTATTTAACAATATATTTTCTGATTTCACTGTCCTGGTACAAGATAACAGACTAGATCCCCTTCAGTTGGGCTTTAGGCCTGACTATGCGACTAAAATAGCATTGGTTATGCTTGTGGATGATTTCTCATCCTGCCAGGACAAGCCCGTTCTATTTGTAGTGGCAGAGAGGGCCTACTTTGGATCCTGTTGTTCAAAGAACTTCCGACTAATGGTATCCGGAAGAAAAGCCATCTCTGCTATAGCACTGTCCTTTGGAACATCTTACTCTCTAAGATAAAATCCACCCCCTCCCTCTCCTATCCTTCCATAAGAGCCTGCAGACCTGGCTCTGCTGGTTGGCCTGGGGGCCAAATGGGGGAGTGGCTGCTGGATTGATGACAGACTTCACTCCCCACCTCCACCTTTCCACCCATCCTTTTGTTACCAAAAGTGCTATATTCTCACTTTCTCATTATTTCTTTTATTCTATTATTTTACTTTTGTTCTGTTCACACTTTTTCAATTCTTCCCTTTTATTGTTTTAAGTGTTTCCAGAGTAGCCCCATGGCAAGATAGTCAGCAAATAAGTGAATAAAAATGAAATTCTGGTGAGAGTGGGAGGGGCTAGTGCACCATCCTTGTTCGACTATAACTCTTAGTAGCTTCTGATATCATCAACCATGGTACCCTTTTGGGGCTAAGTAGCACAGTATTGTGTTACTTCAGCTCCTTTCTCCAATGCCTGTCCCAATCAGTGTTAGTATGGAGCGAGAGATTCAGCCCATAAGTCATTCCCTTGTAGGGAATTAATTAAATTAATTTTACATAATTGAAGAATGGTTGTTCTGAAAAAAAAAGATTTAGATGAATATTGTACCTTTTGTGCATCTGTAGGGAACTGACTAATAACATTTTGCACAGAAGTTTTAAGTTGAACGCATTGTCTTTTTAGTTTCATAAGAAAGGAAAGAAATTCATCACCACTGTAACAAAAATGTTAAACAAAATTATTGATTTATATTAAAACAGGAAAATGCTTTAAAATTTTAACTTTCATAACTGCAACTAAGAGAATCAGAAATGCAAATGGAGTATTTACTTTCAGATAATAAATTACTATCAAACCAATTTATTTACAATAATGACTTGGTAGTCTTATTTATTCTCTTATTTTTATGCATATGCATAAACGATAAGGACACTTCTCACTCTAAGGTCACATGAAAATGAATATCTTCAGCTCTGAAAAATGAATGAGTTAACAACAGATTTAAAAAAAAACCTAATTGCAAACTCAGAAAGTTTCCAGGGAGTAGATATTTAATTTACTGCAAAAAAAAGACTAAATAAAAATCAATTAATTTATAATGGTATAAGCTTTAGTATTTCACACTAGATCTTTGCAAAATAATAATTTGACTATTAAACATGAGTATGATCTTTATTACTATTTTAGTTAAAGAAATGGTTCATCTTTCTTTTTAACACTATTTTACCTGAATTCCAAGTTTGTTACTGCAGATAGCTCGTCCAACTTTACTTCTTCTATATGTAGTTCTTTAACAGCATCTAACATTTTTTGTTGATCTCTAGTATTGTTGATGCCAATCTAAAAATGTAAAAACATTTGTAAGGAGATTTAAAATTTTAAACATTCAAATTATTTTATCAATAAAATAAAAATCCTTCATGTTAATTATGCATTTGAAACTTTACACTTGACAATGTTGCTATCAAGGTAACAACCTGTCAATTAGTTTTGCACAAAATAATGCATCACATTATAACCAATAACACACACACACACACACTGAACATTCTCCGTTTTATTCAAATTATCAATCATTTCAACTGAGCACTACAAAACATCTTGTACTGATAAAGTTATGATTATATCAACAGACACTTTGTATATCACTAATTTCTATTAAAGCACATATCCAGCCTAACCTTTTTTTTCTGGGAAAAAAGGAACAATTAAGACATTCAAACCAGTTACACAGAAGTTACTCTTAAAACAAAATGCAAATCAGTATTGAAAAGTGTTGTTATGAAGTGAAAAAATACAGACTTAAAATTTAAAACAGCAGTATTGTTGCAATAAGAGCAAATATACAATAAATAAGTAGGCTGACCTGTATTAAGTCTTCTTTTCCCATTGTCAAAAGCTGTCTTAAAGGTATTTCTCTCTCCTATAAGAGACAAAAGTATTTTTCCAGAGATACTTTGGGCCAAGATCCTATTATGTAGGTCAGTAAGCCACCTTAGTATTAAACCTCCAAGTATTTTCACAATGAACACAGAAAAAAACAACCAGAAGATATAATTTGCATTATCATTTCAGAAATATTTCCTCATCTAAATAGAGAAACCAAATGACCATAGGAGGGCAAAAAAACAGTGGCAACAATTCCCAACTTCCTGCCAGCTTCCCCATTGAGTTTTCTTATGGGAAGCTGGCAGGCAAAATCCTTCCTTGAACATAGAAAAACAAACTCAGAAGCTATTTTTAATTTATTTCTCCCCGAATATTATGAACAGTTAGTGACATGAATGCTTGAACTTCTGGATTAAACCTAAGCAGTGACATTTTGAATAGTACAGTAATATATTACCATGAAACCTCAATTTAGTGGACCTGATAAAAAAATAATACAAACAATAAATAAAATAATCCACTTATGGGGTATCCACTCCACCTAAAGTAATGAGTAGGTATGGCATTTAAAATAAGCACAATTATTTATATTACGTACATTATGACATTAAACAAATGACATTGATTTTGTATCCCAACTTTAATTTTTTTTTACAAATCAAGGTGGTAAACATATCCAACACATCTTCCTCCTCCTAATTTCCCCACAACAACTACCCTTGAGGAGAGAGACTGTTTCAAGTCAGTCAGCAGGTTTTCAAAGCTAAGGCAGGTTTTTAACACAGTTTCCTGCTTTCTAGTATGGTGCCTCAACCACTAGACTATCTCTTTCATATCAATATAATTATTTAAATATTACAAATGATGCAAATTCCCACAGAAATTACACAGCTCATGTTATTATACAATGGCAATAAATTAATTATCCCCACCCTGACTAATCCAATTCAGATTTTACCCCACCAATGTTTTCAATAAAGGAATCTTACCTTCAGTAATTCTGTTATGTGTTCAAGTTCAAGACCATGCAGAAAGACTTCCATGTCACTAAAAGCTGCATAGGAACTTTTCACATGCATTAGTTCAATCATTTTAAAATATATAAATAAATAATTTTAACAAATTCTTTAAACCAAAATTAAGAAAATTAATTATTTGTTTCAAAGAAAGACATGCTATTATTAATCCATTTTGCAGATTCTAAAATATATTTCTCTACATTTTAAGTACATAGAAAGACCCCCCCCAAAAAAAGCCTTAAAGATTGGGCTGTAAACTTTCCATTACAGTGAATGGAACATTTGAAACACATACTTGTTCTGAAATACTGGATCTAGCCCAAATCTGACTCTATATAAAATTATGTTGCAGTTTAAAGATGCATGCTCTATAATATCTGTATTAATTTTTCCCCAAAGTAAAAATGAATTTGATGTATGTCAGGTAAATTATTACACTATATATTAGAAACCAACAGATGATTATGTTCCCAATACCCAGCATTAAGCTATGTATAGATAATTTCAAAAGACTCTATATCAATATAAACATTCAAGCAGAATCTGGTTAGCACTAGCAGTGCAAAACTGTAACTCATAGGAATTTTAATAGAAGATCTAGATCTAAAGCATTGTCCATTTCAAGTATAATAGCAGCTTTTCTCTAGAACATTTAAATTAGAACACAACTTTCAAAACTTAAGTTCTGAAGTCTGAAGCACTACCTGCTTTTATGGCTTTTAAGGGCATCTGGAACTGCAGTTATAAATCTATGAATAGGTTCTTCTTTACTCAGGTTCTGGAATTTTCTTTGGAAAGGATTTACCGTCAAAGAAAGTAAACTGAAAAGCTACAAAAAATCACAGGAAACAATTTTCACAATTTTTATACCTGTAGCAATATGTTCATTCTACAACAAAAGAAATGTTAATTGTTGAAAGAAAACTATCTGAAAGTATTTCTCAATTCCAAGATGTTAAATTAAAGGATTTATTGAACTGATAAGGTATCAGGAAAAGCATGTTTATTATAGGAAACATAAACAATGATTTCTTTAGGGATATATAGGTTAACCCTATGTAATGAATTTCAGTAAATTTAGCCTGTGAAAATTTACTGGAAGTAAAGTAGCAAGTTTGGAGCACTGGTTAAACTACCAGCTAGAAATTAGATAGCTGGGTGATCCTTGGACCAGTCACTCTCTCTCTCAGCAAGAGAGGAGCCAGTGGCAAGCACTCCTGAAAATATTTATGGAGATTGTCAATCATCCAGGTCATGGTTGTCCCAAAGGTGCTTCTCCCTCCCCCCAAGGGAACTAGACTTTATTTTTCCTTGAAGACATTTGGCTTCTGATCCAAGAAGTTTCCTCTGTTCTGACTGAATGGTGGAGGATGGATTTATATTCCTTGCAGTCATTTGGTTGTTAGCACTCTTTCTGAGAGTCCTTGAGGTCACTTGGAGGTTTATCTGTGTCCTCAGTCACCTGAATAGTGCAAATGGGTGTGGAACCTTCTTGGAACTGCTGATAGGATTATATTGTAAACAGGAGATAGGGGGTGTCATATCCCTCTCCCTCTGTTGAGAGAGGGCTATTCAATCTTAATGTAGCTGGCCTCTTTGACCCCTCTTTCAAACTAGCGGTCCTCTCTATCCAGAATGTAAATTTTTCTATCTTCGAAAGAGTAACCTTTCTCTTTCAAATGAAGATGGACTGCTGAATCTTGTTTTGATGGGTTTGTTCTCCTTTGTTGTGCCATGTGTTTGTTTCTCCAATGTACAGATCTATACATTTCTCACTGTATTGTATTGCATATATCACATTGTTCAGTTTGTGTCTACGTATTTTATTCTTGGGGTGGACAAGCTTAGTGTATTTTGGGTTTTAAAGTGTGTATGTATATTGTATTGGTTGAAAATTTTCCTAAGCTTCTCTGATATTCCTGTAATGTATGGAATGACAATGTTTGTCATTTGTTTATTGTTCTCTTCTTTGTCTGTTATGGAGGAGTTCCTGCTGGGTCTTTTTTTGGATTTGAAAAAAGCACCTTTGGAACACTTCTGAAAATGTTGTCAAAAAACCTGCAGGGACTTGTCCAGAAAGCTAGTCATTTGAACTCAATACACACACAAAAAGGGAATACACCAGCAAACTGGATCTATAGGGTTTTTTTCCAATAAAGAAAGATACAATTATTGTATCTATGTGAGGTGTTTTTTTTTATTAAATTGTATTTCTTAAACATTTCTTTCTATTGTATCTATTGAACTACCTTTGCCTTGACTGTCCAAATCCCTCAATTAAACCTTACGTTTAATAGAACAATTCTCTAATAAAACACCAAATGTGTACAGCCTATTTTCAGACCTACCGTATTTTTCAGATAATCCACCTACCGTATTTTTCAGATAATCCACCAAGATTTCAAAGAGGTAGGTAAGAAAAAAAAGTTTTTGTCCTCCCCGGTTCCAGAAGCACTCTGCAGGCCTCCCAAACCCTCTGTGCATCCCATTTGTTGCAAAAATGGGCCCATTTTTCACCCGTTTTTGTGAAAAACGGGGCATGCAGAGGGTTTGGGAGGACTGCAGACTGCTTCTGAGGGCTGGTGGAATGCAAAAACGTCCCCATTTTTGTGAAAAACGGGTGCATTTTTTGCAAAAATGAGATGCAGGGGCAGAGCTTCAGGAGACCAAAAATTGCTGTATTTGGTGTTCAAGGTGCACCAACATTTCCACTCTTGGTTAGGGGGAAAAAAGGTGCATCTTATACTCCATAAAATACGGTAATTAATTCATGAAATTTTTATCTTTTCATACTAAGTTGATTGTTCCTGTTTTCTGTTGTTTTAATTAGTATCTTAATAGAAACAAATGCAGATGTTCACTAACCCAAATGTTAGGTAAGTTTTTTGAATAACAGGTAACTGAATAAATATGCAAACACATAATAGGTATAATAATAGGTATAAAAATAAGGCTAGAAAATGTTTAAAAATAAAAGACATTAAGACATTAGTGCACTTGACATTACTGACAATTGCATAAAAATTAATTGCACTGCACATTCATATTAATATGAACAGTAAATAACTCATATCTGTTTTGATGTTTAAAAACTTTTTATAAAATATACCTCTAATGCAAATAAAACATCTTAACTCAAGGATTTATTCTTCACATAGAGCAGTACCTCTAAATGCTTGTTCTTCTTTGCAATCTCTCCTGGAGTCTGTCCATCTTTTGTCTGTATTGATTTATCAGCTCCAAGTTCAAGCAGCTTGAATACTACTTTTTTATGACCCTGGCATGCTGCCCATGTTAATGCCTGTAACAATTTATTAGCAATTGTGATCATATTTATTTTACAATAATAAAAAGGAAAACTTCAGAATATATATTGCTTCTGAATGATCCCGCTCTATATAGCACATACGAGTAGTTTGTCTTCACATCCCAATTCAGCATCACGTCTTGCCAAAGTTTAAAACAAAAATTTGTAATAGGAAGAACAGAGAAAAAAGGAAATATGGGAAGAAACTGAGGCTGAAGATAACTGGGGTTTGATTGAGGTGCAATATGGAAGCACATAAATTAAATTGTACAAAACACTGTGCAGCAGTTGCACCTATTCCTGGATCATGAGGCTCTGCTCAGTTATTTACACCTTAGTCATTTCCTGAATGGACTACTGTAACATGCTTTATATGGGCCTGCCCTTGAAGAGTATATGGAAGAGTAGCTGGTACAAAATGCAACAGCATGGGCTGTTACGTAGAAACATATAGAAAAATATGTGTTGCACCTCTGCTCCTTGAGCTGCATTGGTTATCAGTTTGTTTCCAGATCCTATTCAAGGTGCTGTTTTTGACCTACATGGCATGGGATCAGATTACCTGAAGGATTTCCTCTTCTTGATTACATCTATCCATCTCATCAGGTCCAGCAGAATAGGCATGCTTTTTTTTGCCATAGCACCCACCCTTTGGAATATAGCCCTGAGGCAAGGTTGACCCCAAACCTTATAGCTTCCAGAAAGCCCTCAAAACACGAGTTTTCCTTCAGGTCTGGGGAATCCTCTTGCAACAGGAAGCCCATGCAGAGGCTACATTACACATAATTTGATTTTAACCCTCTCACAATTTTGGTCTTAATAATTGTTTTAATTGGTTTTATAATTGTTGGTTGTATACCTTTCAGAATCACCTTGGATGACATGCAGCCATATAAACTTGATAAATAAATAAAGCTGTTACACTTTTGAGAAGAACTAAAATTTTCCTTTTTTTTCCATCTAGCTCTGCTCTGCTTTTTATTTGTCTACATTAAGCCTAAGCCTACATTTCCATTTATTTTCAACTTCATAATAGCAGTGCCGGAGCAGTAAATATTGCCAGTGATGGGGGGGGGAAACCCCATATCTTTAAAGTCTCATAAAGTTTCATAAAGGAAAGTAAATAATCTAGTTAGAATTATACAAAAAGCTCACAGTGTAACCGCCTTTATCTTGGGCATTTACTTGTGATCCATGAACAACAAGGAGAGCAACAACTTGAGAATGGCCTTCTCGGGCTGCATACATTAATGGAGTCATTTTCTTCCTACAGGAAAATTAATAATATCTGTTAAAGAAAGAATAGCAAAATTCATTTTAATCTGTTATTAAATAAAAACAACATTGTCAACTGAATAAATATTTATGCATCACATGTTCTGTAAGAAATCTCAGTCCAGAAATTATTAAATTCGGTGGAATGAATTCTAGGTTCCCTGCTTAACCAACTAATACAACTAATTGTCGATGCAAATATTATCACGATAATGCTCCATTAAGCATAGAAAAAATAAGTCATAAAAATGAGATGACTCAAAAAGAAAAAACAATGCATCATTTCAGTAAAAGACATTTACAAGTGACTGAATCCAGTTCTTGTCAACATGATACAAAAAAGATATTAATACTCTAGAAAGAGTGCAAAGAAGAGCAACAGAGATGATTAGAGGACTTGAGGCTAAACGGTTCATCTAATCTCATCTCAAATGATCTAAGCGCCAGAGCTCACTGTAACAACATTGCCAAATCTAATCTTGTGAAACTTTTTCTCTAGTAATAGTGTACTGCAAACTAGGGCATACAAAATCTTTTCTAGACCAATTCTTGAATACAGCTCCTCTGCCTGGAATCCACACTGTATATTAAACATTAATACAATCAAATGAGTCCAGAGGTATTTCACGAGAAGAGTACTCCACTCCTCTGCTCACAACAGAATACCTTATACTGCCAGACTTGAAATTTTGGGCTTGGACAACCTAGAACTACGCCGCCTATAGTCTTCAACTGCAATAATACATGAGCAAACAATAGATACAAACTCAAGGTAAACCGCTCCAAACTCAATTGCAGAAAATACAACTTCAGCAACAGCAATGCCTGGAATGCACTACCTGACTCTGTTGTTGCATCCACAAACCCCCATAACTTTAACCTTAGACTGTCTACCGTTGACCTCACCCCATTCCTAAGAGGTCTATAAGGGGCATGCATAAGCATACCAATGTGCCTACCATCCCTGTCCTACTGTCCCCATTTATTCGTACCCATTTCCTGTGTTCATACTTATATCTGTTTCTCGTACATGTTATGACAAACTAAATAAATAAATTAAATAAATAAATAATCTAGTGGTGACATTGTAGCAGTGTTACGATATTTGAGGGACAATCACAGAGGAGAGGGAGTCAATCTATTCTCCAAAGCAATTGAGGAAGAGATAACAAGTAACAGATGGGCGATTATCAAGGGAATGAGAGATAATTGAGGAATAATTTCCTGACAGTGAGAAACAATTAATCAGTGGAACTGCTTGCCTTCAGAAGTTTGGAGGTTTTTAAGAAGAAATTGGACAGCTATTTGTCCAATAAGCATGAGTCTCCTGCTTGAGCAGGCGGTTGGGAGATCTCCAAGGTCCCTATTATTCTCTATTCTGAATGTTACAGATGTAAGAATAGTTATAATGCACGTTATTTAGAGGAATTACTTTGAATTTTCAAATAATATTGTTAATCACATGTAAAACCACTAGAGGGATCTCTAAACACACTGAAGCTCCCCAAAGTGGGCACATTCTTTTCATCCCATTATTTCAATAATATAATTGTTATTTTTTTTTTGTTAGAGATATATAAACATTGAAAAAACTTTTTATAGATAGAAGAAAAGAAAGAAGTCAAGAATAAACTTTGGAAAGTAGAATTCTAACATAGACCAGTAATTAAAAAGTTTGGATAAACAGTTCAGAAAGGCTATTTCTTCTACCTGTACTGACAGCTAAATAGGTATGTGTGAATGAAATAAAGCTGGGAGGAAGGTTCTTCATAAATTATTTAGAATCAAAAATTTGTATAATAAAGCCAAGTGGGCTGTAAGGACTTCTTAAATAGTTCACCAAAGTAAACTGGCAAGAAACAGCAAACAAACTAAAAATTCTGAAGGAGTACAAATTGTAACATTCAAACTGTATCAATAGGATTCAAAGGGGCGTTGGTCTTACCTGATACGCTCCTTCTCAGTTTGGTGGATATAGCCTCCAGGACTGGGACATACCAGAGCTGGCGTGTCCATACAGGAGGGCAACAACCCCAGAAAAAAGGAATCAGGGGTGAACCACTTGTTGGAGCACCCTCCTTCCAAAGGAGGCTTCTGCCGATGCAAATACGTCCACCTTGTAATGACGGATAAAGGGCATAGGAGAAGACCACGTAGCTGCCCGGCAAACATCCTCCAGGGAGGCGCTGGAAGACCATGCAGCTGTGGTGGCAGCGCTGCGCATAGAGTGAGCTGTGATCCCTGTCGGTACGGGGGCAGCTTGAAGCTCATACGCCTTAGAGATGGCCGCCCGGATCCACCTGCCAACCGTCGACAAGGACACCTTACGACCCATGGAGTTTGGCAAGAAGGACACAAACAACAACTCCGACCGTCGGAAGGCGGCCGTCCTATCAATGTAAACCTTCAAGGCACGACGAACGTCCAGTGAGTGCCATTGCCTTTCCAGCGCATGAACCGGCCGAGGGCAGAAATTAGGAATCACGATTTCTTGCGCTCTATGAAACCAGGTATTTATTTTAGGGGTGAAAGAAGGGTCAAGGCGGAGTATCACCCTGTCGGCATGGAAGACACACAAGTCGGATCTTACAGAAAGGGCAGCCAATTCGGAGATTCTTCTAGCCGAGGTGATTGCAACCAGGAAGGCGACCTTGTAGGTGAGAAGGCGAATACTGGTTTGGCGTAGAGGTTCATAAGGTGGACCTGACAATGATCGAAGCACTCTAGGTAGGTTCCAGGTTGGATAGCGGTGTACCACCGGGGGGCGTAGATTGGTCGCGCCCCTGAGGAATTGTCGAACCTGCGGATCCCTCGCCAGAGATTCCGGCTTGCTGATGGAGAGAACGGAAGATAAGGCCGCTACTTGCCGTCGGAGGGTATTCGGGGAGAGCCCCTTTCGCAGACCATCCTGAAGGAACCGGAGGATGTGCTTGATAGTTGCCGTTGTGGGAACGATCGAGTGAGAGGCACACCACCCACAAAAGATCCGCCAAGTGGCATTGTATATGCGGGTGGTTGACGGTCTTCTGGAGGCCAGCATGGTGTCAATGACGTCATCAGGCAGATCGTCCCCTCTCAAGTTGTTCCGCTCAATCGCCAAGCGGTCAGCCTGAGCCACTGGGGGTCCGGATGAAGTACTGGGCCTTGAGATAGAGAGTCCTCGTTCCCTGGGATCTGCCAGGGTGGTGCTACGGATAGGTCGATCAGGTCCGCAAACCAAGGGCGTCGCGGCCAGTGTGGAGCAATGAGGATCAACTCTGCTTCTTCCCGGATGATCTTGCTGATGACGCGGGGTATCAACGGGAAGGGAGGGAATGCGTACAGTAGTCCCGTCGGCCAACGGGCTCGTAGAGCATTCGTCCCCTCCGCCCCGTGGGACTGGAATCGCGAGAAGAACCGGGGCAGGTGAGTGTTGTTTGGGGTAGCGAAGAGATCCACCAGCGGGGTTCCGAAGAGGGCCGAGACTTCCCGGAACAGTGACGGGTGGAGTCTCCATTCGGACTGGTCCACCGAGGCTCGGCTGAGCCAATCCGCCTGGATGTTGGCTACTCCCGAAATATGTTCCGCTCGAATGGAGAGGAGGTGCCGCTCTCCCCAGAGGCACAGTTGTTTGGCCTCCTTCATGAGGCTGCGTGACCGGGTGCCTCCCTGACGGTTGATATGCGCCATGGTGGTGGTGTTGTCCGTCATTACGAGCAGATGACAACCAGAGATGAGGTGGTGGAAGTGTAGGAGGGCTAGATGGACCGCCCTGAGTTCCAGCCAGTTGATGCTGTGCCTGGTGTCGAGGGTGTCCCAGAGACCCTGAGCCGTGTGGTTGAGGAAATGTGCTCCCCAGCCCGATTGGCTGGCGTCCGTCGTGATGACCACTCTGTCCGGCTCCCGAAACAGGCTGCCTCGGGACAGCGCCGTGGACGTCCACCAGGAGAGGGACTGTAGGACCGATGATGGAACAGGAATCTTCGCTGGAGACGTGCTCCTGCCGGACCGCTGGAAAGGTAAGAGTAGCCATTGAAGGTCCCTGGAATGGAGACGGGCCCAAGGAACAATGGAGAACGTGGAAACCATTTTTCCTAATAGCTGGGACAATAGGTGGACGGGGGCAGTCTTGTCCCTACATACCCGCCGAGCCATCTCCCTCAGGCTATCTTGGCGATCAGGAGACAGAAAAACCATACACTGGGCAGAATCAATTACCGCGCCCAAGTGTAATAACTGTGTAGAGGGGTTAAACTGGCTTTTCTCCAAATTGATGGAGAACCCATGGCGTCGTAAAACGAGGACGGTAAGTGCTAAGTCCTTCCTAACCTGAGAAACCGATGATGCCTGGATAAGGATATCGTCCAAATAACACTGTACCCTGATCGGTACCTTCCTCAAGTGGGCCGTCAAGGCAGCTAACAATTTGGTAAACACCCTGGGGGCCGATGAAAGGCCAAAGGGCATTG
>JANHFT010002981.1:396274-407503 GCA_032467955.1 Pseudoxenodon macrops | reverse complement strand
CCGATATTGTTCTATGTACAATCCTTGTTTTATTGATTGCATGTAATATTCTAATTTTCTAAGATTGTGGATTTGGGCTTTTCATGAGCTATAAGCCATAATCATCACAATTATTACAAATCACGTCTTGAACTATATTGCTTTGCATGTCTATCTCATATATTAATTTCACCTTTTAAGTGGCATTACTGAAATAAATGGACTTTTGCACAATATTCTAATTTTTCGAGTTTCACCTGTATGTGTCTTGGTGAATTAGAAGCTACTTAGCCACGGCATGATGTAGTTGGGGGGGGGGGAGTCAATACAATCCTAGCCTACATAAATTCTATGACAGTGTTGACATCAAGAAAAATCATTCCTTTCTATTGTGCATTAGTCAAAACATGCAGAATATTGCCTTCAGTTCTAGACACTGTTAAGCAGGAGTGTGTCCAAAAGACTGCAAAGAAAGGTGGAGATACTGGTTATGTTCAGTCAGACAGATGACTATGCAGAAGTCTTCAGAGGTCTTTTAGAAGATAGAATTAAGAAACACCGCAGGACATTTCCTAACTATAAAAGGTGTTCAATAATGGAAGAAACTGCCTTAAAAAGTGGGGAACTTTTCTTTGCTGGAAGTGTTTAAGTAGAGGTTGGATGACCATCAGTTGGGAATGTTACAGTACTGGATTTCTGCTTTGCTTAGATTATATCCATAACTCTTGCAAGTCTCCCATCTTTTATCCTTTGATCTCTGGTTATTGGAATTGGACAAGGAGGATGCGGTAGATCAGGGCTGTTTAATAAAAGAAGGTTGTGATGAATAAAATATGTGGCAGTTTGCTTTAGAAAGTGGATAGATACTGATTACAATTTTGTTGGTTATACCTAAGGAGAAATACATTCCATGCACACTCAACCTTCCTGGTAATTACCAGAGTAATTCCCATGCAGTTGCAATGGTAGTTTATGTATTCTGGTGAGCCATGATTTCCCTCTACCTGGGCTGAGATGGGACCTTTCCAGGGTCCCCTGATCAGGCTCAAAGCTCACATGTACTTGTCTCCCACTTCGGAGCCCTGCTCAAGCCTCATATATACCAGATTACTCACCTCCCATTGGATTCACTATTCCTACCATCCATTAGCCCATACATAATAAATTATCTTTTATTATCCTTTTTCTATGCTACCCTGAGCTTCTTCTCTGAGGTCTACAGCACTGATCTGATTGTATAATGTGCTACCCATAGCTCTTATGTGTCTGATGTAGCAAAATAATTGATGTCCAGGTATTTGTATAGCTGGATAAGCAACTTAATGTATGGGGACAGGAGTAGCAAAATCACACCCTGATTGCATAACATAACATGTTGGATAAGCAATATATATCGTACAGCTGAAGACCATATCATAACGTGAATTGACCATGCGTGTGTGCCATTGAAAGATACTTAGGCCATATATTTCCTTGTAGATAATAAAGTTTTGTGGTTTTAGTGGTTTTTTTATGGGCTGGTAGCAAATCACCATGAAGCCTGCAGACTCCCTGCCTTTGACCACTTTTTTCCAAGAAACCAATCATTTCTACAAGAGACTTCCTTCTTGGATGCTGGCAGTGGCTCCCTTCAGAGGCAAAGCAAACCTTTACTCTTCCCTGTCACTGCAATGCTAGCCAAAGAGATTCTTCCCTATCCACCCACCCCACTCAGGTAAATAATGCTAAGGAACCATGCATAATTTCAGAGCCAGTTAAACCAAATTAACTCTGCCTGCAAAAAACAAAGTGAGCAGGGAATGGGTGGGATAATAAGAGAGGGCTCTCTTGTCAGTTGGCTGAGTGTTTGTTTGATGTGCCGATGAAGATGCTTGGTGTCATTTAGAGCAAACATTCCAACCTAGGGTTTGATCAACTGGTGTGGGAAGACAAAAATGTGCCCTATTCTCACCTCATTATGTAACAAAAGTAAGGACTTTACGATTATAAAACCAGCTGCCACTATAAATTCTAGTGGAGTGACTCCATAAGGAAATGGATGTGATGTGAACTTTTGCGTCACACAAATGAAAACATAGAAGTTCAAAAGAAGCACAGTTGCCCCAGGACCATAAATCCTTTCCAACAAGCTACATTCGTGCCACGCACTTAACGGGTTAGAAGCCTGGACCAGTTTTCTCAGTTGGGACACAGGTCGAACCCTACACGAAATAAATGGGCTGTTGCTTCGCGCAACGGCTTTTTTTTAAAACAAAAAGGCAAAATTAACACTAGCTGAACATAGCATGAGGCGCGAATGTTCCAGTAAGTTCAAAACCCAGCCGCTAAGCGGGAAAGGCTGGCTCCTGAAACTTCATGCAAAAACCCAGGTGCCCAGGCGCAGACGCGCGTCTAGGAAGACGCCACACCACGGCCAACCATTCTTTATTGCTACCGCTGGAGAAGTTTTAGTCGAAGCCTTGACATTTAATACACGGCCGAGACCCAGCCCTGTTTGCAGCACAACTCCAGGAAGCCTCGCTTAATCTGAGAAGAGGCGCTTTCTGAAGACGGCGGGCTGCCAGCTACCCCGCGGAGGGAAGCAACCACCGGCGGCAAAGTCCAGGGACTCCGATTCCTCTTTTCGAGGGAAGAGGGAGGAAGGTGGGCGGCCGAGGGAAAGGCGGCTTCTTCGCGCGGAGTGAGGGCGCGCGCTCCGGCGGAGAGAGGCACCTGGCGCGAGGAGCGCCTTTTGGAGCGCGCGACGAGAGCGGGGCCTTTGCGTTGTCCCGGGCGCGTGAAGCGGAGGGCCGGCTTATGAAGCCGGGCCGACTTGCAGAGGCGGGGTGAGGGGCAGGAGAAGGAGGGAGGCGGTGACCTCAGAGTCGGATAAGGTAGGAGACAGCGGTGCAAACTGTGGGTTGTCCCGCTTTTATGGGGGGGAAGGCGAGACTATAAACGGCGCGGTCCTCTGAGGGAAACCCGTCCCTCATTTTTTTTCCTTTGCTTGCTGCGCCCAGCAGCCCCGCCGGTGGGGGACCATGCAGAGGTCCCCTCTGGAGAAGGCCAACGTTTTCTCCAAACTCTTTTTCAGGTGAGCCGCCGGGCCGCACGTGCTACCGGCTGGGTGGGCGAGTGGGAGGGAGGGAGGGGAGGGAAGGAGGCAGAGAAATGCAAACCAGCCAAAGCGGATACTCGGCCGGGAACGGGAGTTGAGCGAGGCTGATCTCTGAGCACCTGCCGGAGGGTGACGTTTGCGCCTAGAAATCGGGACGTCCTTTCAGGAGGTTGGAAGGACCGTGGGAGAGGCTCGGGACAGCGCTTATTTTTATTGGGGAAAAAGGTGCCCTTGTGGTGGTTCTCCTGCTCCTGTAAATGGTTGGTAACCATCCTGTGTAGCCCGAAGGTATTAATGATGGGAGTCAAGTGGAAAGCCCTGCAGGGAGGCCCCCTCCCGTCCCCTCCTGCTTGGATTTCTCTCGCGCAAATACCACCGCGCACCGCTGCCTGAGATGCCAGTAATTAGCCCTGAAAACAGTTGGCAAAGAAAAAGGGAAATGCTGGGTAGTTCCAGGAGGGAGAGGAGGAGGAGGAGGAGGAGGAGGAGGACTCCTTCTCCCCCCCGCCCGCCTTCTGTACTTTTTTCTCTTCCTTTGTACACCTTTGTCCCCGCGCCGGTTACAGAGCGCTCCTTTGAATGCCCGCCAACGCTTCCTCGTCTCAGCTGCGGGGCTCATAAATTTCGCCCCGAAGCCAGGGAAATCGATTTAAAGCAGATCAGTCAAGTAACCTTTGGCAGGCAAGATGCCCTCGTGCAGCCTTCCGATGGGAGAGAAAGCGGGGGGGGGGGGATGCTTCCTGAGGATGGTTTGCTCTGGAAGCAGGATTCATAAGCAACTCTGCGGTTAAAGTTCCTAACGCTGTCCAGGGAGAAGCGGGCAACAGCCTCTAGGAGGTACTGCTAAGCCTTTAAAAACGTGAGCTCAGAGTAGTCAATGTTGAATGCAACGGATGCAATTAATGCAGAATTATGTAATGACAATTATTAACTAGTGTTTATTAATAAATTACCACATTTCTCCATAATATGCTAGCTTCCATTACAGTTTTTTTCCATCATAAAGCCAAAGGTGGAGCCCTTCGGTTTTCCATATCATTTATACCCTAGCTAAAATCAGATCTGCATCAAGACCATAATCTTCAGAGAGGAGGAGACAGTGTGGTCTGATGGTTAAGGTCTTGGACTTGTCACGGAGAGACCCACCTTCTAATCGACTGTCTGTCTTGGAAGTGCTCTAGATTACCTATGGGAAGCCACTCTCTTTAGCCCAATCTATATCACAGATTTATAAAGGAAATAGTAGGAAGCATTATGTGTATTATTTGAGCTTTTGATTGAAAAGGCAGGATATAAATGTAACAGGCAAATAAATAAAAATGATGGATCATGCAACACTGGGTACCTCCTTGAGTCATCCATGCCTGTTTTAAAAGCCAACACAAACCCTATCAATTTAAGAGTTGATGTCCATACATCACTTTGGGTTTGCATACATCATTTTGGGTTTGCATATGTCATTTTAAAACAGGATTGGACAAACAAAAAAGGCTATGGTAACTGTATGTTCCATTCTGTATGGGAGACAGTATGTTACTTGAAATGCTTTTAAAGCTGCCTATAGGCTTAATTGATGCTGGGTTGGATGAGATTCTGGTTTGAAACAACAGGCTCTTCTTACATTCAGATAATTTTTAGTCATTTTCAGCTCCAAATTATACTTCCCAGGTAACTTTTTCTTTCTTCTTTGCATGTAAGTGCAGAGAGAAGGACAGCTACTCTTCGCTTCATTTTGGTCTGCTAATAAATATCTGATATTTATAGATATTTGTAGGTAGAAAAGGTACAGAAGTGACATAAGGACACACTTAAATGGTAAAAACTTTATTAATTTAAAACAACTATAATCTATAGGCTACTGTTTATAATTCTGTACCCACAAAATTAGGATATCTACTCTACACAGCCACATTGAAGGGAAGAAATAATTGATCTTGCTTTTTGCTTTATGAACAACTGATTAAATAGTTGTTCATAAAGCAAGTATCTTCTTAATATGTATATTTGGGGATATAGTTTAAGATGGACAACATTTAACCCTCTCCCACATCTTCTTGATTTAACCCTCTCTCATATTTTCTTGATTTAACCCTCTCCTACATCTTCTCTTCCACTAAATGCAAACAGAATGGAAGAATGACATTCAATTGTTATGAATATATAGCAAGTATGCTGTATTATCTTAAGGACACAAAAAAAAAAGAAAGATATGCTAATGTGATGTTAATAAATTTTCCCTTTTTGACCAATATATGACTTAGTAGCCAGCTTTCAACATTTTACTTCTTCATATTTTGAGTTTCAGCAATCCTGTGAAATATTTTTTGGAAAACCTTGTAATTAGTAAATGTGCATGCAAGGTGTGTAATATAACGTGAATAACATGCACAAAATGCATTAGAAAAATTTGTACCAGGGGAAATGAAAATGAACTTTTTGATTGATTTAGAAAAGTATTAACTCTGATGCAGAAATCGGAAGACTAGAAAAATGGGGAAATAAAATTGGATTTTTTTTCTTTCTGTTTGACAAGAATTTAGTTGGTGCAGATATAGTTGGTTCATCATTATGAAATGATGAAGTCTTTTAATCTATTTGTTTACTCACTGTACACGTGTATATGTTTATATGCACAATTCTACTATATAATATAGGGTACTAATACAGAAAAAGGTATATGGCAAATCATGCTCTATCTGGAATGATAAATTTCCTCCCATGTGAGGTACACAAGGCATACTTCATCTTAGTCAGGACGACAAAGTATACGTCTTCTAAAACAGAAATGGACAATACATGGGCCAAATACACCAGCTCCATTTCCCCCGTTGTGTATTTTGAAACAGGTCAACCCATCAAAATTTATCAAGATCAATATTTTGACAGCACAGTTTAGATTTGCTGAAAAATATCATACCAGTGACATATATCCTAAGGTTTATCATATCCAAATCCCCCAAGGTCTGAAAAATTAAATTTTCCTGCTGATTTTGCCATATTATTCAATCACTTCCTGCAGAACTCAGGTTTTTTTTTATACATGCATAGAAACATACAAATAATACTGTGGCCAGGAGTCCTGAACTCCTGGTCTTGGACCGGCACCGGGCCATGGCATGCCAGAAACCGGGTCCTGCAAACAAGGGAAGCCCCACTCCCTCTAGTCCATGGAAAAATCTCTCTCCACAAAACCTGGTGCCCAAAAAGGTGGGGGCCGCTGCTCTCAGCAGAAAATGATGGTAATCACATTTAGAGGGCTATCTAATTGTCCAAGGCAGACTTTATAAGATGAAAAAGACAAACTAGGAGTGGACAATCTGCATACTTGACCTCAATTCAGAGACTTTGGCCCAAATTCAAAAGCTAACTGCAAGAGATTACTTAAGATCTTGGTTCCTTCATCCCTATGTGTGATTTAGAAAGAGAAACAGAAGAGTAATAGAAGGAGGGGAAAGGCTTTTTTGTATCACATCCATTTATGACCTTGATCCTGCCTATTGCTTGTTTCACTCTATCCCGCTGCTAAATCCCTCAACAGATTATCTCTACAGAAAAGTGTTTATCATCAGAAAAATGGTTGCTTAGCATAAGATGAGTTCCATTCTGGAACTCATAGGACAAGAGATAATCACCACAGCTATTCTTCTTAAGTCAATTTATACTACTTTAATTATTGATTGTTTGACTAACATTCAGTTTCTCATTACTTCACATACCTAGTTTATACCTCATTGCTTCTCTAGAATTATTACCAAAGAACAATATAATTGTAATTGGCAATAATTGGCTAATACAGATACAGGTACTTCTGAGTAGTTTATACTTTATAGGAAGGCTCTGTAAATATTGTCATAGATTATTGAGCAGTAAAAGTTCAATTAAGAGCACTTCTTGGATAACAACAAACAGATATTATTGTTATAAACCAGGTGATCCAAATCAGGAACACTCCTTCCATAGAGAGGCTGATGCTAATGGATGAAGTATGTTTATAGCCTACAATTCCTCTTTTGTTAACTTTATTTTGCTATGCAACCAACTAAAATATGTAAACATTAAAACAGTACAAATAATGAATTTACGTAATAAACCTTATACCATGTGTGGCTTGATTATTTTCCTATATACATGATTTTAAAAAAAAAATTGCAGCCTAATATATGATATATTAAATTCTTTTACAATATTACCCTGATGTTTCATCTTCTTCATAACCATTAGCAATTGCTAGGTAACAATATTAGGAACTGGGTGGCAACCAAATATCCTCATTTTTACCTTTGATTCACAACTTGGTCTGCTAAGAGTGGATGATACAGAGCTCTAGTCCAAACCCCCCATTCTCTGCAGCTTTTCTTGCTTACATTAAACAAGCTTTTTTCCATCATGGGCTACCGGTAAGCAGGATACAACCAGTCTGAAGTAAGAAATACTAGTCCACTAAGAAGCCTTGTTTGCGTAGGAGAGAACAAATCTATCTCTTGTAATTTTTCCTTCCCTATCTCAACTTCCAAATTACTACTGGAAAATGAAAATGGCAGTTGAATTCTTTTGATGTCACAGTTATTTGCAAGCATGTTTTGGAGGTATCTTCTTAAAGGCCATTATTTCACTCATCCATATTATAATTTTTTTAAACTCTGGTTTTGAAACACAGAAGTAGGTTGGGTAATTTCCAAATTAATATTTATGAATTTAAAATGAATGTTTAACTAATAGCCATTTACTTCTATATACAATCTTTTTTGAACTCCATGGGCTCAAAGATATTGGAATTTAAATTCATAATACAATTTCACATAGATTCAAATAAAATCAATGTACTGGTATGACTAAATTGGTGTTTCCTTCTGCAATACTATAGTATTTATTTAAAGCAATGAAATAGCCGCCTTCCTTCATTTTTACTAAAATAAACAGGAGAAATAAATTAAATTCTATTGACATTTGCTGATCTTTGTCTCAATATCATACAATATTAATAGTTTATTATAACAATACAGAACTTAAAATCTATTAATTCAAATTTCTAGTATGTAGAACTTAAGGAGCATATAATAAAAATTTTTTTAAAGATTTATTTAACATTTCAGCAATTTATTTGCATTCTTTTGGGGTGGTCAGTTACATTTAAATGTAGGATAAGGTATTAATCTTGAACAGGTTATTTATTTATTTCTTTTAAAAGTTTACCCATTTTAATTTTTCAAATGTAAGAAATGTAAGAAAAAATGTAGAAGACAAAATGTTAGGGTTTCCCCCCCCCCTGATACATTTTTCCCACCATAATTTCAGAATTGATCAAATTTTTGCAGACCAGAAATGGTGGTCTTACACATTATGACATGACTGCAAGATTTGCTGTAATGTAAAAACAGCAGTAGAGTGAGGCCAATAATGTTGCATGCATTTTGATCCACCTTTTGAATACAAGTCTGTTTTTCCCTCTTTGGCTTTTTCAAGTATGTCTGGCATATATACACTTCCCTTCTATCAGATCAAACTGTATGCCCAGCAGTGACTTTCCAACTGTTCAAATAGGAGTTTTTCTGCTTGATGATGTTAGTTATCAAACTCAGGACTTTCTGCATTACAAACCAAAATGCTGCTTAGATTTCCAGCATTTTTCAAATGTATTTTTATTTTCTTTGGAGTGGAGGTTTCTGACTTTGAGTTTGAAATTGGTCTGCAAGAAATCCATATTTAGTCTATTAGAACTTAAGTGAAGACAATTCAATATTTTAAAGCCCTTATGTTTAACTAAAATGCCTACTCAGGTCAACTGAATAATAGTATTACTCCATGACACTTTTAAAAACCTTTTTGTATGGGGAAAAGAATAGCATATATGCCAAAGAGAGGCACCAATAAGAGCCTTAGTTTTCTCTATGCATAAAGAGATTTGAAGAAAGGTCCAATCCAGAGCATCATACATTCCTGGTATTTGGTGTAGAAATATCATTTTTAAATTGCAACCATTGGGAACAGCAACAAACAGCAAGAATTTTCTGTTTGTTACTGTCTTGTGATCATGCCACATCTTGCATGTCAGGTTGAGCCGAAGCATGATAAAGAGCAATTCAATAAGAGTTAAATTCTTTATTTAACTTACACACAATAGACAGATTCTTGCCGGACTAAACCTATACTACTCTAACCCTAACAGATATACCCTGGTGGATTCTAAGGCGTGACCATCATTACTCTCTTTCTCTGTCTCCTATCTATCTCTGGACTGTGCTGCCTCTTGTCTGACCAGCTCCCTTTCTGGTGTATGGTTTGCCATTCCTGGGAAACTGCCAGTTCACTGTAGTCCATCAACACCACCTTCTCTTCTGAGGGCACTATCTCTCACATTGAAGCCCAGTTATGGTAGCTTAATCTTGGAAAGTAATATTATTAACACTATCTTTTAAAAGCAGAGGTCCTTACTAATCCTAGCATGTGTTAATACTGGAATTGCAACCATATGTCAGCTTTGTCATATGATCAGAAGTCCAGATAAGGAGGACACCCAGAAGTACTAGCTCTAATTTAATTGTAACGTTATATTAATAGAATATTGCAAATATAAGAGTATATCTTCTCCTCTCACTTTTACAATCAAGAAACTAGAAAAAGGTCCTTCTAAGATTCCTATTGCTTCTGTAGGCTAAGTTGACTCTTGAAGGTGACAGTTCATTGTCTGAGCTTGTGGGTTGATTTTGGAATGTTTCATTACCAGGCTAAGTAACATCTTCAGTGGAGTTTAGAGGTTATCAGTGTCAATGTTCTTCTGCTTAGAAGGGCTTCAGGTGTGGGTGTGTCAAGTGAGGGTCTTGTGATGGGTCTTGTGATAAGGAGGTTAGATCAGGTTAGGGTCATTGGGAGGTGAACTGCTGGTGAGGAGGAGGCGTGTAGGTTGCTTGAGGGTCTGTGCTGTCTCTGGTTGACTGTGCGGTTGATTTGGATTCTGAGGGGTTCATAGGCTGATTGTAGGTCAATGTGTCTGTTGATGGAATTGCTTGTGGTGTGCCAAGCTTCAATGAACTCATGAGCATGGTGGGTGGTAGCATGACCAATGATGTTTGTGTTGCTTCAATCGAACTGCTGCTGTTTGGTGTCGGTGTGGGTAGGGATTAAGGATTTGGGATTGTGGCGTGTGACTTCCAGCTGCTGTTTGTGGATCCTGGTTTTTAATTGATGTGATGTTTGTCCCACGTAGAATTGGTTGCAATGGTTACAGTTGATTCTTGTAGATTACATTGTTTCTTTCATCCTTCTGTATCTTGTTGAGTTGACTCTTATTTGCCATTACGTACCATAGTTTGTGACTGCTCCTCCTGTCTTCCCAGGAGGACATTACTGTCTTCCCCATAACATTATACCATATGCTTGCAAGGTAGGCATTCTATCGTTGAACTGTAGGTTAGTCTTCAGCGAACAAATACATGTGATAAGAAATGAATAATGATACATAAATTTGTTTGTTCTGAAAATGGATTCCTCCAGGATACCTATCTGTATAATTTTATACACAGACAAAAATGTCTTTCACCAGAAGATATTTTCATTGGATTATTCCTCTAATAACACAATGCAAATAATTGGCATTATTTTTACTCTGGGGTAAAAATAATACTTGTGGTTAAGTATTGCGAGAATATCATGTATATACAAGCTTTATGAAACTTTACTTGTTATTATTACTCTTCACATTGAACATGTTTTGCTCCTAGAAAAACACATCATAACCCTAGTATTTTAGTATTATATCCTCGTATATTAGTTTAGTTATACAATCTTTGGTATTTCATTGCTGAAGGAAAATAACATTTTGCTTTACAAAAAATCTGTGAAATGTATGTATAGCTTTCTGGATACTGAACTCTTGCCAAAAGGTTAAGGTGCCAAAATGTTCTTTCTAGCCTTTCTTATTGAATAATGCACTTATTGCTATTAGAGTCATGGAATTTCAAGTGAAACCCCAAAGATGCTGTCCTATATTATTATAACTGAAAGTTTTCACTGAATGTGAACACAAAGAAAATATTACTTGATTTTACTTTACAGTGATTTGTTTGTTTGTTTGTTTGTTTGTTCCTATCACCATCTCCTCCCACTTATGACTGCAGGACTGTAACTTGTTGCTTGTATCCTATGACTTCTTATTG
>JANHFT010002981.1:361778-396174 GCA_032467955.1 Pseudoxenodon macrops | reverse complement strand
TTATTGCTGGCTGTACACCGCCCTGAGTCTCTTGAGAGAAGGGCGGTATAAAAATTTAATAAATAAAAATAAATAAATAATAGTCTACTTTATTCTACTGCATCAAAAGGAGTCGCAACTCAATGGTTTTCTTTTTCTTTTCCTCCTTATCCTGCAACTTTTCTCTTATTTTCCCCTTATTTTAATATTTTTTGGACTTCTATTTTTATGTTTTGATAAATATTTAATAATATATTTGAATCAGAGAGCATGACAACATGTTATAGCAGCCAGAATGAGGATATGTCAAATCAAATATTGGCTATTAACAAAGGTATCCCCAAAATGTGGTTAAAAATTAATGATGGTAGTTAATTTAAGTGCATTTAAAAGAAAAGTTTTCATGTTTAAGCCTTTGGAGGAAATCACTCTCCAAGGTTACTCTGGTAGGTAATTTTATTACTACTTGGGAGAAGGCTATTGCTTTTTATCTGACCTCCTGTTGCTTTTCTGTCCTACATTCCTAATATCACTCTGAATAGACACAGTTGTGCAAGTTAATAAACAGTCCTTGAACTGGATGAAGAGAATGTCAGGATCTCTTCCATAGTTCTCTCTCCTTGCCTAGTTAGCTTCTGCTACATATTAAACATGTTGGGCAAAAACTCCTAATTGACACCTACTGTATGCTGATGAGATTTGAGCTCATGGAAACTGAATAGTAAAAGTATCTCAGAATTATAGGGGGAAGCTCAGCAAAACCATGGACCAATTGTGTGGATATAGTGGAACAGGCAATTCTTTGTTGGAGATTTACAACAGCAACAACAACTGACTGTCTCTATCATGATGGCATTATAGAAATATGATTTAGAAAGTTGGGTACAATTCTAGTCAGCGCATCCTAAATGGAAGATAAATATAAAGAATTGAAGTCACCAGAAGTTATGCAAAAAGCTCATTGAGAAGGTGAAGATTAAAAAGGACATACAAGAGATAGAAGAGAGAAAGCTCCCAAGAAAGTAGGCATAGAGATAACCCAGATTGTAAAACTGGTTTCAAGAGGTTAAATTCAAAAGGAAGTCAAGTTTGAGAAGAACAAAAAAGGCTTTGAATGTTCAAGCTTATAGTCTATTGCTTGTATCCCATGACTTTTATTGATATTATTTCCTGATTGCTCATTTGTACCCTATGATTAACATTACGTGTTGTACCATGATTCTTGACAAATGTATCTTGTCTTTTTATGTATACTGAGAGCACCAAAGACAAATTCCTTGTGTGTCCAATCATACTTGGCCAATAAAGAATTCTATTCTATTCTATTCTATCTATTCTATTCTATTCTTGCTCAAAATAACTAAAGTAAGTGTTAAGAGGCGATAAGGATGCTGGTAGCCAGAACTTTGAATAACAATTTTTGTTCTCCTGTATAAAAATAGTTGGATAGAGAATTCTTTTCATAGAATATTATGCAGTTGAAAAGAATTGAAATGCCATCTGTTTCAGTCCATCATCTGTAATCCTCAGCAGCCTTATTTTCATATAGCATCTGCATGAGATTTTCTACTGATCCATAAATGCTTGATTGAAATATACTGAGCTTGGTATGGCACTTGAAAAAATGAATTTAATGTGATGTTATTGTGAGGCCAGTAATATATATAATCAATACAAGTCATTCTGATGATGTTTTAATGCCTGTGCAAATGCTCAGGAGATGGTGACATTTCTAACTTTATTTGGCATTTGAGCCAATCAACCCAATGAAAATTTGACTTAGAGACATTGAGGCAGGATTCACACCACCAATCTCTTTGTTTGGGCTTGGTTTGTAAATTATGTGAACCCAACTATTGAGGTTTTGGAAGCCATGCTTTATAGTTTAACATGTTTAGGATGCAAGTTAGGTGATAAATCTTTTGTAATCAATCTTAACTGAGCTCCAAATGTTCAGAAACATTGGATAATCAAGCAACTAATAAATCAAAGATTAGGCTGGGAAGTAAAATTAATAAATATCTTGAAGGAATACAGTAACAAAACATTTCAGTATTGTGCTAAGAGAATTGCATGTGTCTGTGAAGGCACCAGGTGTCAAGCTTGATTCAAAGGAAACTTTCATTGTGTGAACCTATCCAATTGTAACTTGTAATAAATCATATGGTAGTAAAAACAATCTGATTTAGTATGATGTGTAAATGGTTTAGCATAATTCCCTGGCACCAATTTATCCCTACCAGTTCTCTATATTAAACAGTTTTAAAGGCTCTTGCTCACTCACAGCTGCTCCAGCTATTATGTGTAAAACATGCCAGTATTTAAAGCAACTATGAATTAAAAAACCTTCTTGGATTTTTTTTCTCTAGGCCAGCAATAGATGGAGGATAATGGAATCATTTTAAAAAGATGTCTTGCTGAGCACTGCAGGACAGCTCTTATCTGAAGAAACTTGATATAAATATTTCCAAGGCATTTAGTCGCCTGTTTTTCTCTACAGCTTTTACTATTTCTGTAATTAGTCCTGTATGTTACATTAACCAATCTAGACTGAAACAATTTACATATCTGAATTATGGATTTGAGAATTCATGTATTATCATTTAAGATATTTAAAAATCCATCCATATAAATATATATTCTTCTGCATATGCTTTAAAGTGGGTTGTGGTTGATTAGGTTTTGCCCCAAAATGAATACTATAGTTTGATAGAATAAAATCCTTATAGTTGTTGTACTTAACGGTGATTCCCACATAGTTTAAAAAGTTGATGATGGCCTAATTTGAAAGCCACCTGCAAGAAATCACTCCAGACGTCTGGTAAGAGCTATTTATCCATCCCAGCAAAGTGCTTCTTGAACAGGAAAAGAAAATAATATCAGAAACGAAAGAAATTGCCTATTGATAATGTGCATCCCCTTCTATTTTTGACTCTAACTCACCCACTGATTATTTGTGCTGTGCCTAAAGTGAGGACTCCAAACAGATTACGTCACAGGGAATGTAGCTGTTGACAGAAAAATGATTAGGTGACAGGAATCTTTTTGCAAAAGAAAGCACAGATAGAAACTCTTACAGGAATTATTATTACTCTCCACTGGTGCTGAAACTTTTTTATTGCATTTCCAAGTTGATGTAATCTTGGGCCTCCCATATACTCATAATACTCTGCAGGTTCCATATAGCTAGGCTGAGGGCACTTCTGAAGAATTACGGCATTAGCAACTGATGAAAATTATCATCTTATCTCTCCTGAGTCCTTGGATTTCCCTCATGTTGCCTGAAATCAGAACTACTGTAAGAGATATATTTGTCACCTGCTTCCACAGTAAGTTCTCCCCCCCACTTTTTTTTTTTACAGTGCAAGAAAACAGTAAGGAAATAAGATAGGTGGGTTTCAGAGCACTAGGTGGAATGTTGATTTTCCCGCTCTTCCATTGGTTAATCTGATGGAGTTTTCTTCCTATTTTTCATTTCTTGAAGATCCAGTGTAGACACAAGGACTTTCACACGTAGTGGTGCAAATATGCTGCAGATGTTTTAACTGATGGTTATGTAAAAAGACCATTGCTCTTCTTTAGAAGTCTTATATATCATATATGTAAAAGTATGTTCTAACTCTAATCAATGATCTGGTGTTATTTAGTTTGGAAGATCTTTCTTTTGATTCTCCACACCAGTTTTGGAATAAAGTAGTGTATTTGAAAGTGTAGTTGCTGGATATAATAGTTGGGAAATGATAATGTTGATAGCATTCTGGCACATGAAATGGTATGTGTGCAAGATTACTTATGCTGAACTTGCTAGGAGACAGTGATATCTTGAGAAACACCCAGTGCTGCTGTTACTTAGGAGATGGTAGCTGTTCTAAAATAACCTTGCTGAGCCTTCCAGCTGCAAATGAAGTCTTTATTTTTTACCTGTCACATGAATTACATAGATTTAGGAATAGCACTGCTGGGAAGTACCAGTCTTTTTTCAATTTATGGAGCAAGAAGCAGGTCTGTAAAATTCAGTTTACACTAACTTTTCCAATGTAGCATATTCCAGATATGCTTGAAGTGTAATTCCCAGAATTCTGAGAAGTGCAGCTCCAGCACATAAGCAAAGTACCAGGTTTGGGAAACCTATTTTAAAGCCTGACTAAAATGTTGTTCTATTATTCCAAACTTCAAGCACAGATAAGACAGCTTCTTCAAGAAGGACAAAGGTTGCTGTAACTGCTCAGCATACCTTTTCAGCTATTACTGTGGGACACTTTAGAGAAATAATGCCCGGAGAACAAATTTTATGCTCAATAATATTAGCACACCTATTTCTCTTTCAAGCATATTTGTCAACCTTAAGAAAAAGAAAAGTGGTACATTTTATTAAGACTCTCAATTTATGATAATTACATAAAGTATGCTGCTTAGCATATTATTGGAACATTATAGCCCTACATGCGGTAGGTAGGTAAACATTATACCTAAGGACAGGAATTGTAAAAGTCTTGAGACAACTTCACAGAAAAAAAAAGAAAGCCCTTTGTATTTTTGTTTGCTGATATAGGAAGTTGAGAAAAGTTAGAACAAACAGAACCAAAGACATTGATTAAGGGAGGAAATGTTTAAAAGGGAAAAAAGTGATAAAGTAAATAAGAGTTAAGACAATGCCCTATTTACACTGGAGCTTGTATCATTCTTATAAAGAGTATTTGGTTACTAAATAGTGAAAAGAAGAGGTGAAACTTGTTTTCCTTCTTTTACCTATTTAATACTCTTGTTTCTTCTGAGCTTCCTGAGTATGTGCCCATAATAACAGCCCTATTACTGTCAAGTGACTGACAGCAGCCAGTTGTCTCAGGAAGACATCTTTTAAATGCCAACATATACTACTGAAATCATATACTAGTGCAATACAATAAATTCTACTTGTCTACCACTTCCTCCCCTATTCTTCCCCATATATTTTATTTTATTCCTCATTTTAAGATCCTTCAAATGGACCTTGAAGGCTTTCCAACTAGACTCTGGATAGACTGGAGTGATCTGCTTGAATGACATTGTGTGATTCTGGTGGGACAAAAGGTTTAAAACCTCTTGTCACATGTCAAGATCTTCTGTCCTCCTCACTCTGAAAATCTGTAGAAGAAAAATCAATTATAGGAAGGAAGAAGTATAGGATGTATATTTTTATGCTTCAGCGAGGGGGTAGCCCAGGGGAGATAGCTAAGACATTATCTCTATCTTCATAGATTCTACAAATTTAAATTGTATGTGTATAATTCCAGATTTTCTTGTCTTGAGCTAGCTAAAAGACAGCACTGAGAAACTCATTATAGCAGCATAGGAACAGGCACTAAGATCCAGAAGCAGGAATCAGTAGACAGGATCCAAGGTGCAGACTATACAGAGAGGCCTAGAAAGAATCCAACATATAGTGGCAGGATGTAAGGTGCAGGCAGGAACAAGGTGTACTGAATGACACAACCAAGTATCTGGCATTGGGTACAGGAACATCTGTATATTGTATTGTGTAGATCATGGGTCCTCAAACTATGGCCCGGGGCCGCATGTGGCCCATTGAAGCCATTAATCTGGCCCGCACAGGACCAAAAGGCTGTCCCTCCCACATTGCCCCACCCACCTTTCGGCTGAGCGCAAGACTTATTGGAACTGAAAGGTAAGGCCATCAATTTTGGCTGCAGAGACATTCTGGAGGCGGGGGAGGTGAAAAGTAGGGTGCACAGACACCCCAGAAGGCCAGAAAACAGGCAGAAACGGACCGTGTTTTACCAAACAATGGGCCATTTTTGCCTGTTTTTGGTCTGCAGAATGCTGCTGAAGGCAGGGGAGCTGAAAAATGGGGCACACAAATACCCCAGGAGGCCCAAAACTGAGAGAAAACTGCCTGTTTTTCACCTCCCCCACCTCCAGAAGGTAGAGAAAGATATATATATATATATCAAGCTCTTTGGGGATGAGAAGAATTGCTGTAAAACTGAGTTTCCTGAAGTGGACCACTAGACTCCTAAACAACTGAAAAAATAATGTAGTAAAAAGAAAAATCAACCAAAAGAGCAACATGCAAACAATAGCAAATAAAACAATCCCAGGAGCAAAACAAATTAAAGTTTAATTTGTATGCATTGTTTAAAGGATTGTTAAATTGGCCACACCCACACAGTCTTATGACCTAGCCACGCCCACCCAGCCACATGACCACCTAGCCACGTCCTCCCACCCAGTCCAGCCCCCCAACAGTCTGAGGGACCATGAATTGGCCCCCTATTTAAAAAGTTTGAGGACCCTGGTCTAGGTCTTTCTAAGCTCAGATGGATAGGAGATTCCACAGAAGATCATGGAGAATTCAGGGTTAAGATCCTGTGGAACTTTCAGATCTAAATGGACAGACAGATACTGGCCAATCAAGCAGACATCATGGTAATAAACAAAGGCAAGAAGACAGCTGTGGTGATAGATGTGGTAGTGCCAAGTGACAGCAACGTCACAAAAAAAAAAAAGGAATATGAGAAGCTGGATAGTACCAGATTTTGAAGGAGGAACTTGAGAAGATGTGGAAAGTAAAGGCCAAAGTGGTCTGGGTGGTGGTAGGAACAACATGAGAGCTCTTGTATAGAATGGCACAATGCTACAAACAGCCAAGGTACTGAACAGAACCTTCAGATTCCAAGGCATCTTATAGAGGACCTGTGATTGAGGAAGGGAATCTATAACTTTAATTTACAAATGTACAATATACCTTTAAGTTCATTGGGAAGGTATATTTGACCTTGGCTGAACTTGAAAAATAAACTGGATTGGACTTGGTTAGTAGATGAAAGAAGAGGAGAAAATCGCAGGAATATGGGTTAGATTGGGAAATCAGAAAAACATCCCATAAGAACATGAGCGCTTCCATACTGAGTTGTGTCAAAGAAGCAATGAACTTGACTAAATTAAGTCTTTACCATATATAAGAGAGTCCAGAAATCATGTAGAAACTTCTGTTTTATTTTGGGTCACCTTATTGTATCCTAAAATGTTGACCACTCAAAATAGTTTTTAGAGAGAATTATAGGTTAGATTATTGTTTTGTAATTGATTCCAAGAAATCATGTTGCACTTAACAGGAGAAAGAAATATGTTAATAATTAGCATCAAATACTCGTTAATTGCAGAATAATTTGTTAAATGGGTGTATAAAGATATACTTTTGAGAGTGCTTTTGAAAGATAAGAGCATAGTGCTTCCTACTTATTTTGCTATGGTCATGAAGATAAGAGAAAAAAAATATCAACCATGTTTGTATGGTATGGTGTAATCATGCCACATTCTTTTCTTGATATGTAAACTGATTTCATTATTTATTTCTGTGACTTTTTTGAAACAGAAAATGTCATTTTGAATTTCTACAATTACATCAACATCCCATATTCCTTTAGTTATCATGAGTTTCTGCTGTCAGTTTTGGGGTTGAATTTAAACCTTATAGAGTGGATCAAAACGTCAGTATTAGATTTTTCGACTAGTATCTATGTGGTTTTTGGAGATACACAAATTCCACCTTTCTTTATTGTATATTATCCCATACACAATGATTAATTTAGGTGATATATATGGAATCAAGGGGGAGTGATTAAGAAGTTATATGTCTGAGATTTTTAAAAATTCAGAAGAATACAGTAAGTGATAAGTGCGAATGAATAGGCTAATTTTTAGTGATGGCAAAATCAGAATACCAATTGGGTGGAGAAGTGTAGCAAATGGATATCATGAATATTGCATGCTATGACTGTCTGAAATGCTGAATGGGAACATTCCACCCTGAAAGATTTGGAACCAAGTCCAGCTTGTTATTTTACACTTGGTTAAGCTGCAAATTCAAGCTGCTATGTCATTATGCCAGTAATGTTAGAGCAAGAGTCTAAGTTGCCATGAAAATTATAACTTTAACTGGTCACCTTAACTGAGTTAATAAATATTTAAAATATTTTCAAATGTTTTACCACCTGACCTTTAGCTATTTATCCTTTTTATTTTCATAGTTACTTTTCTTTGCAATTCATTAGACACATATGTCAACTCTGCCATCTTTGCTATGCATCTCTAAGCTTGCTGGCATCCTGCCATAAACAGAGGGAGGGAGCGGAGGAAGTTAGGGAAATTATGCAGGTGGTGTGAAGAGAGGTGTAAGGGGAAAGGAAGGACATTGACAGGAACCAGAGGTGCCAAGTAGCAAGATTCACCACCTCAAGGATGCTTTCCCTGGGAAAGAAAGGTC
The DNA here is from genome assembly GCA_032467955.1 of Pseudoxenodon macrops. NCBI lineage: Eukaryota > Metazoa > Chordata > Lepidosauria > Squamata > Pseudoxenodontidae > Pseudoxenodon > Pseudoxenodon macrops. The sequence continues at coordinate 387,929 of JANHFT010002981.1, read as the reverse complement.
ATGTGATGCAACCTTTTGCAACCTTTTTACAAGCAAAATCTATGGAGAAGCTAAATTCACTTAACAATTGTGTTACTAATTTATCAACTACAATGATTCACTTAACAGCTGTGGCAAGAAAGGTAATAAAACAGGACAAAACTCACTTAACAAATGTGTCACTTAACAACAGATATTCTGGGCTCAATTGTAGTTGTACATCATGCGGATTACCTGTATTTCTTTCCTGTCTCTTTTCAAGCAAAATGTAGATCCAGAATATTGCAAAAACACAACTTTTGACAATGATATACCTTTTTTATTCTATTGTCTTTACATTCTGTTTGACATATATTTTCAAGAATGAGGAATGCTGATGTCCTTTAAACACTAATAACCCTTTTGTTTGTAAACTTTTATAAAAAGAAATACACTTCTTAGGTGCTATTGTTAAGACAGTACACTCTGTACTGAAGGGTTCAGTTTTTGTTTTGGGTTCAAAATCGGATTTTTCCAGTGATGTAACTTCAGATTAACTGTTTGTAAATTGAGGACTACCTATAAATCTTTGTGTTCGAAATAAGAAATTATTATGAGTAGAATAAAGTCAGAGTTGCACTATCTTGTCTGGGCTTTTGGAATAATAAAACTGAGTGTTCCAAGATGCCATAACTCTCTGTGCTTTGATGATTATATGTGCTCTACCAATTTTTAGACAATCAAATTTAATTATATCATTCTGTGTCTAGTTTTACTTAATGAAAAGGCTATTTTGGTTAAAGATTGAGACCCACTGAAGAGCCTGTTGCTTATTTACCAGCCCAGAATTTTCTGCATGGAGGATAAAGGCTTGCATGAGGGAATGAGATCTTTAGTTCAACTGCCTTTCTTGCCCCGCTGAAGTAGGGACAGCCTTCAAGTCATAACGAAGACAGAGAACATATGGAAAATCCATATGCCTTCATAAAATTTGAGCACATATCTAACTGTTTGTTATGGTTAATATTGTAGGTTGCCAAACTTACTATAGTGGCTATTGCAAATGGAAACTTATTGAACAGAGCATTAGCCTTATAGCCATGGTTTTAAATTTTCCTACCAGCCAAAATCAAATAATTTGAAGCCAAGGTGCCAAGGAGACATTTCAAAGTTATTTGTAGAATTTTGGTAGCCCAAAAATAGTGTTGCAATGTGATAGGGAAAAGTGTTCTCTGTGTGTGAGATGGGCAGTATCAATGGTTGATAAATAATCGTTACATGATCAGCTCATGTAAATAGGAATATGTACTATATTGGATTTCCACAAAGTGATAGATTGATAGGTAGAATAATTGGTGTTGAAATAGTGGAAAATCTGGACAATTAACAGTAGCTTGAATTTGAATCCTCCCCAACAGTTTGGTGATTTCAAAGTATTGTGTCAATCTAATCTTTTTCGTTGGTTTCCACTGATCAGCAGGGTAAAACAGTGCATATTTTTGGAATGTCAAAGTTGCAAAATAAAATATCCAACTTAGAAGACTACCCCATTTAGTGCCTGGATCCTCTGGTACTACTGACCTGGAAATCATTATAAAGTCATACTGAATATGTTATTCAGTAATGATTAATTGTCATTCTGTTAGACAATGAATCTGGAAAGCAAAAACAAGCTTTCATCAGGAGTGAAATCAAGAACACGAGTTACAAGATGTACAAGGAAGGAATCTACCTTATATTGACATAATCTTAGAATGTATTTTGGCATATAAAAATATTACCATTGGGAATGTCTACGCTTGCCAAAAGATTACATATTGTGGCAACAAAGAAAGAAATTGAAGGTAAAACTATTTAATGTACAAATGGTAGCTAACCTCAAACTCCTAATCCATTCCCAATGAAGTAAGAATGAATTGTTTCCTACCGTATTACTAGATGGAGTTATAGTACGGTAGTAGCAGCAGTAGTAAGAGCAATAAGTTTTATTAAGTGTTTGCTTGTACCTAAGATCATTTTAGGCAATGGCCTATGTTTATCTAATACCGAGTTTTATTTCAGTAATAAGCTATATACTTAATCTGCAAATAATATGACTTGGATAGCTAGATAAACATAAATGTGTTCATATCAAAAGCTGTGCACCATTATTTTTCTTTAATTGAGTACAGTTTTGTTCAAGAATAAGTCCATGCTAATGTCCTATTTAAAGTTGAGAATGAACTAGGTGTGCCTGTGTGTATGTGTGTGTATTCCAGTGTAATGTTTGTTGATTAGGCATGCATGCAGACATATATTATTTATATATTATTTTCTTCACTGTAGCTGTACAAAAGGAGTATAAGATAAAATAGAACATCCCTTGATTCAGAGAACAATCTTTGAGATTCACACTGTGTTTTCCTAGAACGATACAAGCGTCACCTCATCTTTTTTCTTTAATATTGGCAAAATGCTAATCACATTTTTAATAAAAAAAATGTGTAAGATTTATTTGAAACATTTCCCCCAAATATGATATGGAATAGGCTGGAATGATTTATAATCATTCTAAAAACTGTTGAAATGGTTTTAGTCATATGAGTAAAATCAGAATAATTCAGGAGGTGTACTACACTGGAACATTTCTGTTTTGCATTACTTCTTTATCTTTTTCTTATCAATGGCAAATGAAATAAATGTTCAGGGTTTTCTTATCTGAAAGATAAGATTGCATTTATGAAGAGGAGGTACTGATGCATGTTTTTACCATCCTTAGTTCTTTTCAGTTGAGAAAGCTTTCTGGCAAGTTTTCTCAACACTGTACTGTCCAACTGGGTTGGGATTGCAAGTCACAGAATTCCCAGCCAATATAGTATTTGGCATATTAGGAGACTGCTAGATTCAGAAAGACCTCTTGTGTGTAACAGATAAATAAGCATAATTTTAGCTGACAATTAATTAATTAAAGAATTAATTAAAGAATTCTCAACAGTGTTCACAACAATATTGTAGGCATCATTATGCAGTAAAAAATTCAAATGTCTTGTTGCCTGAGCCTCACATCATAGGTTGAGAAAGGACTGGCCCAACATAACCAAGATGGCTTTCATGCCTCAGGTGGGTTCGAGAACTCATGGTCTTCTGATTTCTACCTTGGTGCCTTATTAAGGTATTGAGATTTAAGAGCTGACCAGCTGTAAAGTTGATGCAATGTAAGGCTGATGCAATGAAGATGAATCATTTCTTAAATGCTTAACCAACATTTTAGACCTTGCAAATTATTGGAGTTGTTGAACAAATTCTGGTGAGTGCTATGGTGATCTGTTGGCATTGGGATTGCATTTTCTAAGAAACCTGTAGCTGGATGCTTGGTTCAGATTGACAAAATCTCTCTGGAGGAAGGGGAGATCATTGAGATAACCCATATGGCTCCAAACCGTCACTCCTTATGAGAAGACCACAGGAATTTGCTGTTTTGTGGTCTGCTGGGAGTGGCTAGGAGTCAAGTGACACCATCAAGTTCACTCGTGTAACACTATTTTTTAAAGACATAAAGCTCAACTGAGCTTCATTTCTTAATCAGTTTCTGAAGGTTTTTTCCTGTATTATTATTGAAGCTCTTTGGATTGGCAAGTTTATTATATTCATCAAGTGATTTGTCTTTCCCTTTCAGAAACAGTTGTAGTTAACATTTTTAAAGTTATGGAAAATATTATTTTTTGGATTAAATATTGAAAGCATGCATGCATGAAATATGGATTTTAGAAAGTTAACAATGGACTAAGGGATCAGATGGATTTGCATTTTGAATTAATTAGAATATTTTTTCCTGTGGGAAATTGTGATTATTTGATTTTTTTAAAGAAGAAACATGATAGTGGACCTTGAAGGTTTGACATTATAGGAAGATAGATGATAATAAATTTATCTCGTTAAGAAAGATTGGAGCAAAAATCTTTGATATTTCTGAATTTTGGTCTTCAAAATTACATGATACGATAGATAGATCTTGTGTCAATGAAGTTACAGAAGACGAACAAGCTACAATTGATAAATGTGAAATTAATTGGAATGTGGACTTAAATGTGTGAAGCAAAGAGAAGGATATCGAAAAATATATTCTACATATACTAACAGAACTGATGGATGTTTCACTGCTTAAAGGAATGTACAGTTTTTAAACCAGAAAAATTATTTGGATAAGTTTTTCTTGCTGAATTCACAAGAGATGTCTGAGGAAGTCCTGAAAAACTATGAGAAGTTATTTTTAAAAGGGCAAATTTTATGTAATAGATATACAAAAGAGGTATGCTAAAGTTATGAAAGATCCCTTTCTCAAAATAAAGATGACTAGAAAACAAGCCCTAGAGCTACATTTGATGGGGTTAAAATTAAGACTATTAAAAGTTCAGGGAAGGAATACAGGATTGGCTCTTTTTTATCAAGATTAAAAGAGAAAAGGAGTTGTGTATCTGGTTTCCCCTACTGGATTTTTGTGATAAAGAATAAATAATTGACTTTTGTATTTGGTTTTTTAGCTAGGAGATGTATTATGTGTTGAAGAGAGCATATGTATATTAAGAAATGATGATTATGTCCTAAAATTCTTTCTACATTTTCTTTGTTTTTGTATTTTTACATTTTTGGTAGTTTGTATTAGTTTGTATTGTTTCTAATTGTAAATCTTGATAAAATAAGTAAATTATTCAGGTATGTGCCCTGCTTCTGAACCTGAAGTTGATCAGGTATGAATGTGATGATCAGAAGGTCCATCACATGTTTTCAAGGTCAATATAACATTCAAGAAGAGTTCTCCTCACAGTTAGGTGTCAAATAGTTTCTGGAACATTGGGAAGAGGTTGGTCAACATCTTAATTAATTTGTTATGTTGCAATCTGAGATGCAGATTACAGCTTCAACAAGAAGACTATTATAACCAAGTCTATGGAGAATGGATACATTAAACCTTATTTATTCATCCCATTGGAAGAAATATCGCATCTGGTTCGGTTCCAAGCTGGGAGAAAGGCACTGGAAACAAAAATGGAGGCTGGAGGCTGATTGGAAAGATAGTTTAATGATGAAGCAGAATAACATGGATAGTTCTGCTTCATCATTAAACTATCTTTCTACATGGGTGGTTCTGGGCAGCTGACCACATGGAGTTGAGAGTGGTTTTTTTTATGCCTTCTCTGAGCTTTGCACTTGAACTTCCTGTTCCTGTGCAAGAACATGTATTCGACTGGCTGGGGTTATGTAGGGGTCATAGCTGGCTTTAATAGGTTGTCTGAACTCCCAAGTTTGGTTGAAGTTTGGACTGCTGAGATGATGCAATGAAGAGGCTTGTGTTCTGAAAGGGTGTTGGGCAAATCCTAGTATGGCTTAATGACTTTGTCCTGGTTTGGAACTTGAATGAGGGCTAATCCTAACACTCTGCCTTTGTTCAGACTTTGCTGCAGGGAGTAATAGACTACTAAATCTTCATTTCTAAAAGCTTCCCCAGCTCAGTATCTGTCTCCCTTAAGTTTCTGTCTCCCTTAAGATTTTTTTATTTCTCTTTTAGGGCAGATATTTTATCCTGCCTTTTTAAATTATTCCTCAAAATATTTCATTCTTCTAGGGGTGTTCGTGGCTTCCCACAATCCCTTGCAGCCTTTGGCTACCGTTTATATTTTTAAAATCCAAAATTAGGTAATGAACACCTTGCTTGCTTCATTATACAACTTTGAAAGAGAAGCATAATAATAGAAACGAAAACCATGTTATCTTACTAAAAGTGTTGCTGTTTCCATTTATATATTAAAAATAATCTTGCAATTCTTTTTATATATACTGTAAATGTAAGGAAAGTCAGATTGCTATAAATAAAGAGCAGTTTATTATAGACAGGATTAACATAGAAAATATTTAATTTTGAGAAGAGCCACTGTAAACTGCTATGTTGATACCAGATTAAAAACGACAATGTTCACATTCAGACTTCACGAGCAAATGGATGTATTTGAGTCTTCAATTTAATATTTCGCTGATGTAGGTAAAAATCCCAAAAAATCATGCACCATTTTTTTTAAACAAGTAGTTTTAGAATCGATGGCATAAAGCAGGGGTGTCAAACTCGATTTCATTGAGGGCGCATCAGGGTTGTGTTTGACCTTGGGGGGCTGCATGGCCATGGCTGGGGTGGGCATGGCCAGCTCAACATCTTTTATTTTCGGCTGGGACGGCCTCCTGCAGCCTCTGCAAGCGATAATTGAGCTCCGTTTTCACTGGCAGAGGCACTGCGGGACAGTCCTCTGCTGTTTCCAGGCCTTGAGTTTGACACTCCTGGCATAAAGCAATGGAATTGTGAAACTTGTGGAGCTGAACGGATTTCTTAAAGCTCTATGCCAGATGCCTAAAAGGAAAAATAAATAGAAATTCTGTTATTATGCCCAAGGGTTTTGGTTACTCAAAATATCTTATTAAGTATTGTGAGAGAACCAGGAAGTCTTGAAAATTATTTTTTTATGGCAGTTCCATTATTTAAGTATGCTTCATTCTAGCATATGAGATCAGATTTTAAAAAATTACGTTTATGGCAATATGGCATTATAAGCATACATTATGGTTGCTAATGGTATTTATTTATAAAAACTGTGCTCTGTTTTCAACTGGTAAGAAATTAGTCTATGTTGTAATCATGTTTGTAGATAGTTTAAACATATTAATCCATATAATATATATCCATATATATTATTTATTTATTTATTTATTTATTACACCAACATGTATGATTGTGCAATCATCGTGTGATTCTGGAGGGCTAGCAGAAGCTTAAAAAAAATAGAAAACTGAAAACCGACTTATAAATCATATGTTATATACATTAGTAGATTATTTTTAAAACACTTGTATCATTTTACAGATGGACAAAGCCTATTTTGAAAAAGGGCTATAGACAACGCCTGGAATTGTCAGATATTTATCAAATCCCTGCTGCAGATTCTGCTGATAATCTCTCTGAAAAATTAGAAAGGTATGTATTACATATATGAAAGCGTATAATGTTATTTATCTGCCAATTATTATTTTTCTCCTATTTTTTCTCTTGAATATTCTACATGGCATATGTTAGTGGTCTCTTATTTCATTTTCAGAAATATAATTCTGTAAAAGGTTGAGTAAGAAAAAATGGCCTATTGTTACTCAATAAATTCTGGAGCTGAGTGGAATTTAGAAATAGGCCTTCCTCAGTTCAGGTCCAAGGCCCTGTTTGCTTATTACCTTTAATACAAATTGCATTGTAGTCAGCCAGATATCATAATTGATATAGTGTTGATTTCAAAAATATTAATGTACAGTATAATCCGTTTTTATGTCCATGTGCCTTCAAGTCAACCTTGACTCCTGCTGACAGTTTAGTCAAGTCCCTGTAGTTTTCTTGGCAAGGTTTTTCAGAAGTGGTTTGTCATTGCCTGCTTCCTAGGACTGACAGAAAGTGACTGGCCCAAAGTCACTTAGTTAGTTTTGTGCCTAAGGACTAGAATGCAAGTCTCCCGCCTGGTGCCTTAACCACTACACCAAACTGATTCTCTACAATATAATCTCAGGCATACGTTCAAATGTAAATCTTGTTCAGACATTAATACTCGGATTGCAGCATTAGTTCTTTTAAGTAATAATTTTTATATACATAATCTAGAAATTTCTTTGAAAATAGCTTTCTTTCCCATGACAATTGTAGTCATTTGGAAATTGACAGACTTTTAGGATCTCAGTCCAGTGAAAAGGTTTTTAACAAATCATTTCTAATATACCATCAAAACTTCAATTTATATAATATTAATGAAAATGATGAGGATGAACCATTTCACCCCACATCCTATGATAAATAATTTTTTATATTTATTTATCTTAGGATAAACAAATCTCTCTATTTTCAAGTAAACAATCATTTCATGGTTTGATTTTGTTCAAGGTTAGTATATGAACCAAATCTTGTGATTTATAATATATGATTATAAAATTTAAAAAATGCTTCCAAAATCTGTTAAAACTGGTTTCAAAAACAAATTTGGTACATACCCAAGAACCAGACTAGACCATATGAAAAAGGAACCAAATTGCGTTAATAAAGTAAGATCAGTAAGTCTGACTTCTTCAATTCGGACCAAAACGTATTGTTATAACTAATGACTCTAAGATAAATACAAATAATATTTATTCAGCATGGATTTTTTTCTACTTTGTATTTCTGCTAATTACTCTGGTTCAGGATATAATAATAAGTAAGTTAGTAAATAATTAATTATGGATAAATCTTACCTTGCATTTTAGATACTTAAAATTTATCAGAGTATTTATGATTATGTTACTCCTTTTTCAATGGAAGTTGACTAAAGAATCACAAACAGAACATCCTGGATTCTTGTTACATTACTCAAAGAGCTGGAGTTGCATAACCAAATGAACTACTTGTTTTGTGGAGATTTGGTGTTCAACTAAAAACATTTATCTCGTATAAAAATATTTCACAGGTTTCCCACAGAGTGACATTTTTAATATTAGATCGTTTCCTGGTTAGTTACTTTATTTTATCGTTTCCCGGTTACTTACTTTATTTACTTTAAACAATGAATATACATTGAGAAGCATGATGCTTTTGGCATAAAAAGGACTGATACATCAAGGAAATACACCTTTAGAGGTCTCTGTTTTGCACCAGAGCCTCCTGGTTGACATATTATAGTTCAGACAGAATGTTGAAGCATAAGGCTTCAGTCAATATGTTTGTGGTTGGATAAACAGTTTTTAATGAGCTAACTAATTTAGGCTATCAAATTTGGCTGTGAAACTCTGGAGAAACCTATATAGCATCAAAAACAAATAGAAACTCTTGTTGATTATTTGAAATTTTGCAGCCCAGATATAGCTCAAAGCAATCATCCTTTAAATTATAACCCCATCTAATACCAACTGCAGATCCTGTAAAAAAATTGTGCATGGATTTGATATTCTGAAATGTTTTCCTAATTAGAATGGTTATTCCATTGAAAACTCTAGTGGTCTCTTTAAAAGATGCAGCTTAAATGAATTCTCCATAAAGCTACATTAGTCTCTCCTAGACCTATGCGACTTTTCTGTAAATAACATGGTTTTCATGTCATAGTTTTCATGTCTTCAGCAGCAGCTGGGCTATATTATGATAGAGTAATGTCTTAAATCACTTTTGAAAAAATGCCTTACTATAATCTGTTATATCAGTTGCTTTTTGGTATTACTTAAATCCCATATTATATTCAGTGTAGTTAAAAAGTAATCAAATTCCATTTTGGTTGGAAATTGTATCAGTATCTAAATGTTGTGATTACTTTACATTCCATATATAATTGTATTATGTGTTAAAACTGATTCTAAAAATGCATCATTCAGAGTGGAATTACACAGGTTTTCAATGTTAGCTGACACATGCCTTATTAAAAACAAAACAAAACAGAATTGAATTGTCTTTTTTCCTTTTCTTTCCCTTGGTACTGGAAGCAATCCAAAACCTTTATTTGCCTATTATTTGTTTAGTGGTCTGAAGAAGTACAACAGGTTTCTTTAAAACATACACTGTGACCTTTTTAATGAATTAACTTTCTGCAGAATGATGTGTAACGAAGTATTTCTACTGCCAAATATTTAACTGAGCTACACTTGAACTTTTATTGAGCTATCATGTCACAGAGGATCAGGTCCTTGGGGTTCTTGCAAAGCTTTGAATTCAATAGATTCCTTAACTAAATCTCCTTGGATATCCTTGGGTGGAATGAACTATGCTTGGGCCCAAGAATGGTTTATTTGTCTACATAATTCAATGTTCTTTTTTTATTCTTCAGAGAATGGGACAGAGAATTGGCTTCAAAGAAAAAACCCAAACTCATCAATGCTCTTAGACGGTGTTTCTTCTGGAAATTTATGTTTTATGGAATAATACTATATTTAGGGGTAAATTTCCCTTTATTTTGGTTAACATATTGCAATATTGTATCCTTTTGTAACATGCATAAGAAATTCTAAGCAGTGTATTTGTCTATGGAGATTTTCAGTCATGATTGTCCCAAAGGTGCTATAAATCCTTCTATTCCCCACCATCCAGTCAGAGCTGAAGAAGCTTCTTGGATGAGAAGCGAAATGTCCTCAAAGAAAAACAAGAAAGTCTAGTTGCTTCTTGAAAAAGCACTTTGTTTATTTATTAATGTAACAGGAATCAAGTCTGGCTCAACAAAAATCAAATGAAGTAAAACATTGACATAATTAATTATATTAAAACATGCTTATTAATACAGTCCCTACATGCAAATATTTTAATTGAACTATTTTTCATCTCTGCAATCAAATCAGCATGAAATATACTGTACAGTAGAAAATTACTCTCATGCTTGTCACCTGAGATAAAACTGAAAATGAGCATGCATAATAAATACACATACCTCATTTAAGCCATTTTTTAATCAGAAGTGGAGAACTTGTGGAATACCAAATTTTGTCAAATTTCAAATATCCATTAGTCCCAGAAAGGATATTGAAGTTCCAGGATATTGGAAACGGTAATCCTATATTTGAAAGGCTACACATTTTCTACCTCCTTCTTATAAAATATTAAAAATAAATGAATTATTTTCAGATATTTTTACAGTATATCTATCTTTTCTATATACACTAGAAGGTAGGTTCTAAGAGTAGCATAATTTTAATCATTGCCATAATTTCATAATTATTTCATTTAGCAAATGTATATGCCCATTACATTCCAAGGTAAGGTTGTTTTTTTTTAAGTACCTTTAGGAAATGTAGGAAACTGGAACTTATACATACTCTTTAGAATTATTTAATCATTAGAATTCATCTGTTCCTTGACTATAGATCCAATTTCTTCATATTTAATGGAGGTTCATATTGTTTAGATTGTTTATTACCAATATTAGCATCTATATACCCCATATACATAACTTATTTTTCATCTTACATGTGTGGGATGGAGAGGAGAAATTCCATGGGAAATAGATGATAGATAGATACCATAGATAGATAGATAGATAGATAGATAGATAGATAGATAGATAGATGGTAGATGATAGTTAGATAGATGATAGATTAATTGATATTCTAACTGAAATTTTTCATTTAATATAGCCAATTCCTTCCATTGAAAACTCTAATTTTTGTTACATACATTTCAACTTAGGTAGATATAACTGATTAAATCTTATGTTGATATATAAACAACTGAAAGCTTAAAAATATGAGATATGCTCCTGCTCCTTTGCCACATATAGAAAGAGATTGGAGAAAAATTGAATCTAAATGAAGTTTTAGTTTTTAGGCTGATAAATAATTTGAAATTTTGGATCACAATTTTTATCTGTGTCTGGTGTGTATATGTGTGCTTATTAAGATAGTCACAAACATCCAGCATTTTAAAATCTGTTATAAAATTGATGGAGACATTGACGCATCAAAAAGTCTTCAAAAACATCATGGAATCAATAATTATACATATGGATTTCATGCTAAAATTATCTTTTAAAAATAATTTACAATTAAATAGAATTTTAAATGAAAAAAGTTATTTTGGTAGTGTTAAAATGTGATTCTAGAACATATTGATACTTTTTGTTTGCTTTAGAATTCAAATATATAAACAAAGTGACGTATGAAAATATGAATCAGAATTCTTTAACAAACTTCCATGTTTGTCAGCAATGTTCTTAAAAAATATTGAGATATGCTAGAGATGAAATTTGCTTTCCTGAATTAGAATTATTTTTCAATTCAATTCATCAAACTAAAGTTGTTTTTCACTTTTTGTATTGTAGTGCTGGCTGCAACAGTGTGGATAATAATATTTTCTTAAATTGACATGCTTAATTTTATCTATCATCAGTATACTTTGCTGCCAATATTGTTATCTTTCACAAGTATAATAAGAATATAGCAGACTAATAATGTCAGGTGTTTCTACAAAGATTATCAAAGGTTGTTAGAAATTGTGATACACATTTTATATTCAGACTTTGCACTTTTGCAAAGAAATCTTTAACTAGAACAACTCTTAGTTTTGATAGATGGACTCCTGGAGAGCTTGATTTCAGCTTGTGCCTATCACTAGCTGTCTTGCAAATAGTACAGAATTTCTCTTTTTTTCAGATCATAAGAAAAGCAACTAGAGAGCAATTATTAACACTATTATTTGGAAACAGTACAACTTTTTTTGTTAATGGTTAAAGTGCATTATGTGTAGCCTTTTCTTGTTCATTGTTGTAAAAAATCTATAAATCACTTTGTAACAATAATCTGAAAACACATTGCTATCTTTTTATGGTATACATAACAAACAGTAGTAAAATACAAATTATAGTTCTACACATGTAATATAACTAGTACGTACAGAGGTAGAGGCATAGAGATGTGATTTTTTTTAACCAACTGAAGGGGGAGTTAAGGTTTTGGAGAATTCCATTACATTCTTTAGCATCATTAAGTTATGTTATGTGATTTGATTCCAACTGGAATTTTGACTCCAAAAATGTTCTATTTAAAGTTAATCTTAAGCTTATTAATATGAAGATTGTCATCTTTCTCTTCATACCTGTCCTTTTCTTACACATTTATGGCCTCAGTGTTTCAATTAATTTTTGTACTTCCTACTCCATCCTGCCCTTTGTAGCTTCTGATCTGATCACAACTTCTGTACAAGTCACAATGTTTTGTCACTCTATTTAGTTCTGAAAAATGTTCTTTCCATTGTCCAACTGTGAGTTTTAGTCACCAACTTTTTATTTTTGTCCTTTAACATTCTCATTGCATATATACATATTGTATGTAAAAACAGGTTTTGTTATAGTCTTGATCCTAAATGTGGATGCATTGACACACCTGCCCAATTCCTTTTTTAATTGTTCTTTTATAAATATTCCTGCTTGTGTACTAAAAACATTGCTCTGTTGGTCAAACATAAATCTGTTCTGTTTGTCTTTTTCTAAAATTATATGTAATCATGAAAAACAATGTGAGTACTTAAACAGGAGCTATGTGATTCAGATTGTCAGTTTCAGTTCATTTTTGAAAAAAAACCATGTGAATACCAGTGTTTTCATGCTGACCCATTAGGATATGACTACACATAATAATAATAAATCAATTTACAATGTTGACCTCAGGTTATTTAAAGGACAGTAAACAAAGGGTACTGTGACCTCACTTACGGCATATCTCTTGATGGCATTCTTCCATTGTACTTTTAACAAAATAAATTGTATGCTATATGATCATTTCATATAAAATACCTAAAATTTCATCCGGGAACTATAAACATTGTTTAATTAAATTTTTATTAGTAAGATTTGCCATCCTTTTGTATATTCTAATAATGCTAAAGGATGTATAAAAGGTGGAATTTTCCCATTTGTTTCACTCTTCATTTAAATAGAGAATGAATTTATTAACAATAATCTATGTAAAGAGTCAGATATGATCATTACTAAAGATTTATTAAATTATGATGAACGTTTTGTAGAAGCAGATCCTTTTGGAGGAATGGGATTATTTTTGTTCCCTGCAACTAGATGGGGAATCCGACCCAAAATTACCACAATTCTTATTGTGGTGAACTTTAATACCCCTTAATAGACTTGTAATTGTAAGCAGTATGGTTCTTGTAATTATAGTCCTTTCAGTAATTCAGAGTCATAACTTCAATTTTCATTCTAGAAAAATCTTCATGCTCAAGCTGGATCCCCTGACATATTCACTATTATCGTCCCCAATAACTCTCCCTGTCATTACAAGTCATTATTTTATTTATTAAACAAATGTATATAGCCACCCATTTTACTAACACAAATAAGTGACTCTGGGAAGTGTATAACAAATAACATAAATCTTATAAGTCTGAAATTCTTTATTCTACAATAAAGAACAGGTTAAAAATATGCTCCCTTTTCAGCAACATATTGATCATAACCATAAGGCTGTTAAAAGGAACAATATTATATACTATAGAATATTGAATAGCTCTGCAATTTTGCATTCATTAGATCCAAAAATAGACATATGGGTATGAATGTTTCCTGAGCCAAAAGGCAAACGTTACTTTTTCAAAGAACATTGGAAGCTTTCCCTGTAATTCCATAAATAGGAACAAATCAGGGTAGCTGCTGAATTTTATTTTCTTATTTCCCCTTCTGTTCTTGAGGGAAGTTAGTAGTTTAGGAAGCATAATATAGTCTGTGGCATGCATCCATTTTCCCCACTGCTAACCATCACCTCATTGTCTGAAGATAAGGTTATAATTCTTCATGCTCAAATATGCCGAATAAATACGGTAAGTGCTCATATGTATTAGTTATTCAAAAAACCTGACGAAAATATCTGACTTTTTTTTAACCACAGGAAGTTACTAAATCGGTGCAGCCTCTTTTACTGGGAAGAATAATTGCTTCTTATGATTCTACTAATGCACTCGAACGATCAATAGCCTACTATTTAGCCATAGGACTCTGTCTTCTCTTCATTGTACGAATGTTGCTTCTCCACCCAGCAATATTTGGCCTTCATCACATTGGAATGCAAATAAGGATAGCCATGTTTAGTTTAATTTATAAAAAGGTATGTTTCCTATTTTGGTTAAATGAAATTGAAGGGTAATTAAACTGCATTAGAGATTGATAATAACATACTGTGTCTTCACATTGCTGCAGTAATGAAAGCATACTGTGGCAAGAATTTCTTTTTTGATGATCTACACTTAATTTATTGTGCAATATCAGCAGAGGGTTAATTAATATTTCTTTGAAACCAGCAGTAACAGAGAAAACGAGAGTAAAAGTACGAGTTTTTACATAAGCTACATTACCATCATCCAATTTCCCTAGTTGTGAATAGAATGAAGCCTTCATGGAGCAATAAGAACTAATTTTGCCTCATCAAGGAGAGAATTTGAATATGCTAGGAAAGAAGGTAGCTAATGACCTAAGAATGACAAAATTAATTTACCATTACATATAAACAATCCCACTGCACAAACCTAAAAACTGTATTTATGTACAGATAATTTCTTACAAATGTAATAAAGTGTGAAAAGAATCTGAAATAAAAATAAAAATAGAGTCTCCAATCTAATTATTGCATCTACTATAAACTTATTATTTACTTATTTTAAAATCTACTTACCGGTATTCCTTTCCCATTAATGGTCCTTAAATGGATGCACAATAAATACTAATACAGTTTAATTTACAAGCACAAAATATAAATTTCAATAATTTGGAACTAAAAACCGGCCTCTGTTTACTCTCCAAATCATAACTGGAAAGTATACTGTAGTTTAAAAAGAAGATAAATTTAGTTTGGAATTACCGGTAAGTGCAAATCAGAGTTCATCACTTCAGATGCAACTTCTTGCATGGTTCTTGCAAACTGAAGATAGAATCAGAGTGAACAAGTAGGGGTAGAATATTTGTGAGTCTGACGCTTTATCTACACATATATTTAACTGTATTTCAAAAGATGCTTAATTGTTTTCTAAAGAACAAGTCCCAACAAAATAGCTTTTACTTCATTCCCAGATTATAAGGCCACCTAACTTTAACTGATACGATGTTGAAATGTTGTTTTCAATTTCCTCCTGGCAGGAGCCTCATAGTATTCATGATTTGTAGTTCTTAAGTAGTGATTTGTGATGATACAATCAGGATCTATTGAAAAAAATTGATAGAGTAAACCCTTCTGAATATTGTGAGTATTTAGAGTAATCATGTAGTAGATGGGAAAAAAGTAGGTTTGTAATAAAACATAAAAATTATATTACACAGACAATGTTAGCATCCACTGATATTGTTTTTATTTCTGTTTGTACTATTATATGTGGTTGGTTGATAAACTTCTTTTGTTCTGTTTTACAGATTTTAAAACTGTCAAGCAGAGTCCTAGATAACATTAGTACTGGACAACTTGTTAGCCTCCTTTCGAACAATCTGAACAAATTTGATGAAGTATGTTGGCAATCATGTGTTTATTACATTTTTTTGAAGGAGAAGGAATCGGTTCCAATCCATTATAATGTGCTTAACACTACTGGAATTAAAGTAAATTCTTTGCTATGGATAGGTTTGCGATTGAATAGTCCTAAGAGAATTATAAAAAGCAGAACAAAACAACAATTAAAAGAAAAAACCAATGCTATTATGTATGCTAACAACATCACACTTGCCTGAATTTTTGGATCCAAGTTATCTGTTTGTATTACTTTGTTCTTGCTATTTGAAGTGACTTAAGTTGTTAATAAACTCTGAGAATAGGATATATAATACTAAATCCATAACATTCATCTCTTTTGGATGTATCTATATTATATTTATATACATTATTTTAGTGTTGATTTACTTTTGGAACAAGTGCTATATGTGCTAGTGTTATTGTTTTCCTTGGCTAGCAGTAATTTAATGGCAGTAGGAAAATACAGAAAATTATTTGTTGATTTTTTGTGGATGATATTTAAATTGCTTAAACTTTAAGTGGGACAAAGGAATAGTTAACAGACTCAGAGACAGATACCTCCTCCCGCTATACTTATAGCAGGGAGTGTTTGGTTGGGCAATAAAATCTTTTTCAGGCTGAGGGAAAAACAAACAATAGCATGGATATAATTTTTCACTAAAGCAACCACACCATAAAAAATGTTGTACTTCACTGCTGAGATTTCTGCTAGAAGAAACTACAGCTGTTTATTAAATTGTGGGATACAATTTTATATTTCAGAAGTCTGAAAATTGCTGAAGTTGCACTCCCAAGACATTTTTAAGGTGCCAGATTGTTAAATCTGGCTTAGATAAAATTCTGTGTTTTTATTCCCAGATTTTGAGATCACAAAAGCAGATTTATCTGTTCCAGCTTGTGGTGTTTTTGGGAACAAAACAGGCATTGCAACTGTGGTCCTATTACTCTGATTAAATATGAGAAGATCTGTACAAAGATCAGTGGCACAGTGTAAGACACTACTGCTATTAATAAACAGGGAGAAGTTAATATCAAAAGAGGAATCTTTTAAGGATATGGCCACTATCACCACTACTGCTCCTCTGTCAACAATACTGAACAAGTCAGGTTATGACTGTCAAACATCAAAAACATCTTCCAGCCTATTCCACTGCCTTTACATGGTTGATCAGAAGCTGCATGGAAAAACACCATTTGAAATTGAATAGCTGCTCAACATTGCTGAATATACAGCCAAGATATTTCAATGGAGTTTGGATTGGACAAACATGCCACTCTTACCAGCTTTCATGTTGCTTTCTAAGTAGTTTCCTTGTGTCTTTATTATTATTTTTTCCCTTTCAGGGTCTGGCCTTGGCTCATTTTGTATGGATTGCACCTTTACAAGTTGTGTTGCTGATGGGGCTTCTCTGGGAGATGTTGCAGGCATCAGCATTTTGTGGGCTTGGATTCTTGATTCTTGTCGTCCTTTTTCAAGCCTGGCTAGGACGAATGATGATGAAATACAGGTGACAAAGCATATATGGATAGTTTTCTCAAGTAGTGGTACTCCTCAAATTTACCTGATTTTCAGCTACTAAGCAATGGCAATCCTAACAATGCCTGTTACCATCTTTAATTGAATTCCTCTAGTCATTAACTGAGGAACCACCACAATCTAACCCATTCCAAGTTTAGTGCCTCCAGATAAAGGACAGCTTTTGCTGCAGGTGTCCCCAACTGCCTCTGTCCCCCTCCCCATTTCTGCCTTTTTGGCCATCCTGCCTTGTATGGAGGCATAACTTTTAAGGATTTAATCCTTTTGTTCAGCATCACTGTAACTTTGAATTGTTGCTGAATGAATGCTGTAATAAGGTTCTTAAATAAAGCTTCTTAAATAAAGAAGCCAGAAAACAGAGTGGAAAAACATAGGCAGAAGTATGGCTGTGGGCAAGCCATGCGTAGTTGGTGACCATATTCATAAAGAAAGAAGCATTTTAGAGTTTCTTCAGCAGCTGAGCATTTTGTTTATTGTATCTGCCTGACCAAGAATATTTGGAACATTAACCAGTTTCGTGGGCAACACATATAATCTATATGTAATTTATATACTTGTAATTAAAGGAATAATGTCAAACAATTGATCCTGTCTTGACATGATACGAAACAGTATATCTTCCTTTGCCTTGATTCCAGTAGCTATGCTTTGAGAAACTGGAAGTGGTTGAAATAAAGAACAAAATTTGGTTAACTCTTTGACTCCTAACAAGTATACTTAACCTTTTGTGGAGCAAAAAGACTTAAACCCACAAAGGAAATGTCATAGCACAGGTAGGAAGACCCGAAGTAATAATAGTTGATGATTCAACTTTTTTTAAAAATTAAGGCCTACTTTAGGGCTTACACAATACTTTGCATTCTTTTTCAACTTCCAAATGGCAAAGGGCATGAATGATTGCTGTACTATGAGATACTTCCCCTTATGTACAACAAGACTTATACTTGTACAACTCTTATGTGCTATTTCCACATGGAGTTCAATATACTTCTAAATGTTTATTGTTACATGTTATTCAGAAAAAAACCAATTCATGGACTTAGTGGAAACACACACACACACACAAGACTAGTGTTTTTTACATATATGCATAAGGTTACTGTTCTCAAGTAAATTATTGTTTTTTAGTTCTGTATTTTTCATTTAGTTTTACATAATGGCACATCTATACCAATGCAGCTTTAAAAAACTATTGGAGAATCATTTGTATCAAAAGACATTTTAAGGATTTTTTGGAACTTGTTACCAGAATAACAAACAACAGCAATTTTCTGTGCACTTCTAGTTTATGGCATGAATTATTGATACCAGTAGTATATTGTGTGCAGTGTTTACCAGATTTTCACTATGATGAGTATTAAATACAGAACATAATTATCTACAGAGATCAGCGAGCAGGAAAGATCAACGAAAGACTTGTAATTACCTCAGAAATGATAGAGAATATACAAGCAGTAAAGGCTTATTGTTGGGAAGATGCAATGGAAAATATGATTGAAAATCTGCGACAGTAAGTATTTATATTTGTCCATCTTACAGGCATGGCATATATGTTGCAAAACTCAACAATGAGATAAAAGTTTGGTTTGTAAGGTAATAATTGTCATTTTATCCTTGTTGTAATCAAACTGTTGGCTCATGCTGACCCAAACAATTATTTGAATCAAACAAGTGTTTGTCTGTGTTATGATGGCCTATCTGAATAAGATCTTTGCAAAAATCACTTTACCTGGGAGTCACACCTGGTTCTCATATTTTTATCTGGAAATCAGCCATATGATGAATAGAAATAATCTTTCAATAGGTCATTTAGATTAACATTCCCAATTTTTGCAGCTTGGAGACCCAGCTGGAATGGGGGAGAGGGGAATTGGACCACATAAACAGCAGGCTGGAGCACACACATGTGCCTAAGCAGTTCAAGTCATGCAAGCTGCAGACTGGTGCACATGTACATGCCACACAGCAAGTCGAGCTGCACATGTACTCATGTGCACCAGCTGCCTCTCATGTAGCCCGAATGAAACTAAATTTTAGCCATATGCAATTTATTCTGAAATTGTTAAAAAATAATGATATAAATGGAAACATTTTAAACTTGACCCCTGTTTCCAATTTCCTTCTCTCTTTAATTTTTCGGAGTCCAGCTGACTTTTTAGGAGCTGGTGTCATGGAACTTTAGGGCAGGGATCTCGAATCCGCAGTTCATGGATTGACACTGGGCTGCGGCATAACAGAAATTGGGCCCCGCAAACAAGTGAAGCCACATCCATGGGATGCAGGCAGCATGTGAAACTACGCCTCTTTCTGTCCACTGGAAAATCTCTCTTCACGGAACAGGTCCCTGGTGCCCCAAAGATTGGGGGCTGCTAGTCTAGGGAACATATTTTTAGGTTTTCTTTAAAGTTTTTTTCTTTAACTATATCGTTTGGCAGGATTTTTATTTTTAAAAGGACACCAAATGTCAATGAAGCAGAAAATAATCATTTGTTCACATTCCTGTGTAATTCTACCCCTGTGCTGAAAATTTTCAACAAATAATAAAAGTCCATATTTGTGAATAGGTATTTTTCTCAGGCTTTGTATCTGGAATTATATTATTTGCTATTTAGAATTATATGAGTCATTTCCATATGATTACTCTATGTTTTCCTTAATAAATAGTTTATTATTTGTTTTGCAGAACTTATTGTAGAACTGAGTGTGCCATTATATTCTATTTTTTTCAAAAAGAAAACTTGGAGACATAGTATCTGATACACAGTGTACAAATTATAAATAATAACTGAAGTTAAAATTTATTAGGGATTCTACTTCTTTAGAAAATAGAAAGAATGCTAAAATTACAATCAGATTATATACTGTAAATCTTCTAAGGTAAAAGAAATTCAATCTAATTTAAAGATCCTGAATACCAAATCAAAATAATTTAATAGTACCTGCTTTAGGCATAATCTTGATGCAAAGAATTGCCCACTCCTATTTTATCATGTTCTAAATCTCAATGTCTTTTTGGTCAGATATTTAGTTCTGCAATTTTTTTTCTAAGACTCTTCATAGTCTGCTTTAGTGTTGGACTGGTTATATCAACTCAAGACTACTAAAATCTCTGGGGAAAGGGTTTTTTTCTCAATTCAACACAATGGTGCCTGCTCTTTAAATGATTAACTTCCTATTGCTACAGCATTTAAAGGCCGCTTTAAAACAAAATCTACGGCTTTCTCTTTATTATGTCACTGTACATATTTCTGTCTGGACTTATGTTAATAAGGAGCTTTATTGTTTTCTGAACTATTGCACAAAAACCCTTGCAGTCTAACGAGTTAATGGACAAACATTTACTACGCTCTCCTTCTCCAGTTAATGTGTATTTCAAGACTCCTCTTTCTAGAAGTAATGGAAGGAGATAATTCTGAAAATGTTTGAATTATTTCATTTGGCAGTATTTAATTTGAAAACTTTAGCTCTAGAACCTTTTCAAAGCCATGTTAGAGATAAAGTGAAATAAATGGTAAGTCAAAAGAAAAGGGAAGGAGCTTTCATTGTTCTTGTTTCTTTTATAATGTATCATTCTTCCTTAGCACACATATACCCATATTTACACAGAGAAAATAATTATCCTGGCCCTACCCATAGATTCTTTGACTTATATGATTTTCTGAAATCCCTAGCATTTTAACAGCAAAACAGATACAGTAGCAAATACAATATGTCATAACTTGCTAGCTATGTCTAAATGTGTAATTTGAAATTGTAGAGCTGCATTTTGCCTTAGAAGATATAGTGTATTGTAGCAGTAAGCCCCGTATTTCAAAGTTAAAATATTGATTCATGCAAACTTTGGATTGTGGTAAATTCTTTTAATTTAAAATTCCCACTTAGCCCTAAAGCTTACTGGACAATCTTTTTGTCAATTTCTATTACTCAGTTTAATTGTTATGAATAAAAAGGTACAACTTAGGTATTGAGAATACCTAAGATGCCAGAGGGAGGGTGAGATTCACATTAAGTAAAATATAATTTGATGAAGGATTGGCAGGTGTATTTTCAACACAGTTCCAATACACACTCCAAACTAGTGTAACTTTCAAAACTTTCTTATTTGCATTCATAATTGCTTCCTATTTTAGAATTATGCCATTCTAGATAAGAGAATTTCAATTTTTGTATTGGATTTTCATTTTTTGCCTATGTTTTTACAGAAGTGAACTGAAGCTGACTCGAAAAGCTGCTTATGTGAGATACTTCAATAGTTCAGCTTTCTTTTTCTCTGGTTTTTTTGTGGTATTTTTGTCTGTCCTTCCATATGCACTGAGCCATGGAATTTTTCTTAGAAAAATATTTACTACCATATCATACTGCATTGTTCTTCGAATGACAGTCACTAGACAGTTCCCTTGGGCAGTGCAGACATGGTATGATTCTCTTGGAACAATAAACAAGATACAGGTATAGTATCTAAAACTAATTCCTTGCAAGTTATAATTTATTTTTTTGGGTGGTGTCTTATCTTGCAAATTTATCGTACAAAATATGTTAGGGTATTATTTTACTGACTTTTATTAAATGCTACTTGGGAAACCAGTTTCTTAGCAGGCAGAAATTCCACCAGGAGGGTGTTCCAGATGATGTGGGCAGTGATGGAAAAAGCCCAGATCTGAGACTTCATTAAATGACAGTACAGGACTTGGAGAGAGTTGATGCTATAATATATGGCTGGATAGGTAGATGATTGCCAGAGGAGATGCTGTCTTGGATAACTAGGGCCTGGAGTGTTGTAGATGACAAATAGCACTTTGAATCATATTCAGAAGCCCACAGGCAACCAATGGATCTCCCAGAGCTGACAATCACCTAAAAATATTGGGGCACACCCATTATATTGTCTCACAGATGGGTCCTAAAGCCTGCCTACCCCACCAGTTATGGCAGAGAATATATATTGCAGGTGTTTTCTGTGAAGCTATGTCATCTAGTTGGAACCAGCTAGCGTGTTTACTTTTTCTAGTCTGCCCTATGGAACAGTCTCATCTCTGGATTCAGATGGCCTCAACCCTGTTGGTCTTTGGAAGTCTTGAAGACTTAGCTCAAATGCAGAGATCATTATGCTAGTTGAGACCAGTACTTGTGGCCTATTCTGTGTTTTGAGAGCACTTGGTGGGGAACGTTGGTTGATGCTAAATTCTCCTATTATTTCATGACTTTATAGTCTGGTTTTTGATGCATGTGTTTTGTTAACTGCCCAGAGTTATTTCATTAAGATAGGCAGTGACATAAATTTGTTAAGGAAAAAAAAAATTGTTACCTATGCTGCCTCTTTCCATCCCAATGGTAGCTTCTTTATAGAAACATAGAAAACTGACAGAAGAAAAAGATTTAGTGGTTCATTGAGTCTGCCCTTTCAGTTTTTAATTAAAAATAAATAAATTGTCAGATAATGGCCATCTGTTTATTTCAAGCATGTTTAAACTCAGAGGGTTGACCCATTACCTCTGCTAGATGTTGGTTCCAAGCCTCCACTACTCTTTCTCTGATAAATCTTTCTAACATTACTTTTGAACTTTCCACCTGTCAGCTGGAGTTATTCATTTTGGCTTAATATTGAAAATGCTGCTTTCTGGAACCTTATTTATATTAATATATTTGACGATTTCAACCATGTCCCTCCCACCCCTTTTCCCTTATTCTTCAAGGATAGCCCCAAATAGACCACAATACTAGTCCAACTATAATAGGAAGCGACTATGGCATAGTTTGGGTTGATAGATGTGAGTTTGACTGGTTCATATATTTGACAAGAAGTAATAAGAATCCAGATATAATAACATTTTATATAATGACATTTTCCACCATAGCATGTCACAGCTTTCAATATACATTTTCATTGGAATAGATAGGCTAGGTATAGTTATTCATTTCCATCTTTTAATTAACATTATTTGGTGCGAGAACTGGAAAATAAAAAAGAAGCATTTAAATATCCAAAGTTCAGTATGTTACATTTTTCTTTAAAACTCTCACAATTAAATTTACAGGATTTTTTGCAAAAAGAAGAATACAAAACACTGGAATATAATTTAACAACCACAGGCCTTGAACTGGATAAAGTAACAGCTTTTTGGGATGAGGTAATATTACAATTTGATTACTGTTGCATGACACCATGCCGTACTCTAGGAAGGCTGACTGCACTCACAGACTGGTTTCACCCTTAGAATATGACAATGTTTAATGACTTTGGCAATGGTATAAAAATGGGCAGATTAGTATGTAGTAGCAATTGGAGCTACTTCAACTAGTTCATATTACTGAAAGAAAATGATTTGCATTCTAATAAATACTAATAAGTAGCATTATTTTTATTATATTACAAACCTCTCCATGTTGGAGCATAAGATGATGATGATTAGTTGACAACTAACAATGTAAATCCATGGCTATCACTTCTATAGCTGGTATTGGCCTTCATATACACCGGTTCTTCCCAAGAACCTAAGATGTCATAATATATCGGCATTGTAATATTTTTTATTATTGTTGTTATTAGTGAGTCTTGTATTATATTCCTTGTAATACTTTTGACTACAATAATATAGCCAATTAATTATGTCTCTGCAATATTTTGATCAAAAGAAGAGCCAGTTTGATTTAGTAGTTAAGGTACTGGCTTAGAAACCAGGCTGTGAATTCTAGTTCTATTTTAGATATGAAAGTCAGCTTGGTAACTTTGGGCCAACCTCTGCCTCTCTCACCCCATTATTGTGGGGAAAATAGTGGGGGGGAGTATTGTGTATCTTTGCTGCCTTGAGTTACTTATAGCACAATAAAGGTGAGATAAAAAGCTAATAAATAATTACAATTGATTTATGGAAAAGATTAATAAAAGATTATTTGTTTTAATTCACAATTTACATCAAGGGTGTCAAAGTGGCGGCCCGTGGGCCAGATGCATCATTTGCATGCCATGTGAACCCCAACTTCGCAAAGGGGAAAAGCATCACGATACATCACATGCAGGGGTGGGTTCTAACTTGCCTCGCCGTTGGTTTGCTGCCTCCCGCGCTGCATGGGTGCGCCTTGTAAGCACTTGCGCACATGTGCAGTACAAAAAAAAAAGTTTTTTTTGAAAAGGCCAAAAACAAGATACATGAGCAGTGCCGGAAACTCAGCTTCTGCACATGCACAGAAGAAGAAAAAAACCGGATTTTTTTTTAAAAAAAAGATGTCATTGGCGGCTTACTGCCTACTCTATAGAACCGGTCCGAACCGGTAGGAACTCACCTCTGATCACATGACAACATCATGACACCACAAGTTTGATACCTGTGATCTATATCAAATCATCATTCTGAATCATGCTGGAAAGAGAAATTTGATCAACCTTGATCATAATTAAAAAATGTGCTGCAAAATTGCATAAGCATATAGAGGGAGGAGGATTCTATGCTAGATCAAAAGATAATTGAACTTACAGCATTTTTTTAAACAAATACATGGTACAGTCTCACTGTAAATTAACAACTAATTCAGATATGCCAGATATTTTGAAAATAACAACAACAAATGAAATAATTTTAAAGGAATAAAGAAATGGACAAAGGATATGAAATAAATATTAGAAGGATTGATATATCTATGAAAAATTCTAGAATGGCAGAGTACTATATTGTCTCTTAGCCAAACCACCAGTAATAACAATATTGTTATTGTGATAAAAATAGGAGGTGGGAACATTATGTATGACAAATGTCCAAAATGTAAAGTTATATATAATCAAACACAGCCCACATTACTCTTTGTTATTTTACAATTTGAAGGATTATCTTTCTTTCTTTTCTTTCAGGGAAGTGAAGAGGTCTTTACAAAAACAAAAGAGGAGAATGGTAATAATAAGATATCATCAACAAATGGTGGTCTCTTCTTCACTAATTTTAATCTTCATTTTACTCCTGTCCTTAAAGACATCAACTTCAAGATTGAAAAGGGAGAACTGCTTGCTGTTGCTGGATCTACTGGAGCAGGCAAGGTAAAAAAAAAGCCCTGATTGCGAAAACATAAGCATGTTAATTCATGTTAAAACATGCTTTTTTAGTCTTATTGTACTCAATAGTTTCATACTAGGCATGCCTTCATATTTATTTCCATGCTAAGAATGTCAAAAGGAGTAAATTCTGCAAAGAACTAAGGAAACCAGATTCTGTGTCATCAAATAACACATAAAATTGTTTAAAGCTATTTTTTTAATTTTGGTAATTGCATTTGCTTTTGACATATACCACATGTTTCAGAGTATAAGACGCACCTAATTTTTGGGGAGGAAAACAAGAAAAAAATCTGTCTCTGCCTCCCAGCAAACAGTACAGATGATATACACTGTTTGCTCTGTATTTCAGTGATGTGTGCCTGACCCATAGAAATAGCAAAGAATTTGAGAAATGTACATTATGGCAGTATATTAATGCCAGAAACTTTTCTTAAATGTAGTCAAACTAACTGCTCCCAATTATTTAAATAGATCTACTCCAAACATGACTAAGTCAGGCTCAGCTGCCTTATTTAATGCTAAACCAGGACACAGTTACATTTCAGACTATACTTGTACAGATGCTGTTAAAATTGATGTGGCTTTCTGGAAGTATACGTTATTCTCTGCT
>JANHFT010002981.1:329203-345222 GCA_032467955.1 Pseudoxenodon macrops | reverse complement strand
CTCCCCAGGCTTCAGGAAAACCTCCGGAACCTGTGGATGGCGAAAAATGGACCCAACGGGCCTACCGGAAGTTTGAAAACAAACCTCCAGTTGGCCCAATGGGCCGGAAGGCTTCAGTGAGGCATGTGCGCATGTGTGTGGGGGCAGCACGGTGGTGGTGGTTGTGTGCTCATGCGCAGAGGGGAGGGCATTGCATTATGGGTGTGGGCATGCATGCGCATGACCCTCCGTGCTCCCCCCACTTTTGGTACATGGTGGCAAAAAGGTTAGCCATCACTGATCTATATCAAGATAACATATATCAGAATGTAAGAAGTCTAGACTAAGTGACCCAGACAGTGACCAAATTAGATTTCAAGGGAATGGACATTGAAAACAAACTCAAATTGCTAAATATCTGTTATTGCCCTTCAGATATTTTGGAGTATAATTACAGATAGTCCTCGACTTACAACAGTTCATTTAGCGGCCATTAAAAGTTACAATGGCAGTGAAAAAAAGTGACTTATGACTTATTTTTTTACAGTACAACCTTTGTAGAGTCCCCATGATCATGTGATCAAAATTCAGATGCTTGACAACTAGTTCATTCTCATGACCATTGCTGTGTCCCAAGGTCATGTGATCACCTTTGGTAATCTTTTGATAATCAATGTCAATGGGAAAGCCAGATCCACTTAACCAGGTTACTGACTTATCAACTGCAGTTAACAACTGTGTTGTTACACTTAACAACTGTGGTAAGAAAGGTCATAAAATGGGATGAATTTTTATTTCTTAACAAAAGAAACTTTGGGCTCAGTTGTGGTCATAAGTTGAGGACTAATTGTACTGATCTGACTGCAGAGACTAGAATGGTGATTCAAAACATTTGAATGGCACCATAAGGAAGAAGGATAATATTATCATAGTAATCCTAGGGAAATTGCTTCCTCATAACTTGTAAAATATTACTATATCAGTAATATTTTTCTTTCAACCTGCAGTTAATGCTCATTGTGATTGGTGCTATAGTAGTAGTCTCGTCCATGAAACCCTATATCTTCCTGGCATCTGTGCCTGTGATAGGCTCCTTCATTATGTTAAGAGCATACTTCCTGCACACATCTCAACAGCTAAAACAACTGGAGTCTGAAGGTATGATCTAATATAAATACAAATGAAATGAAAAGAGATTTTCTCCGTTGTTTTTTATCCAACCCCTATTTTAAGATCTCATCTCTCTGAGTAATGAATGAAAAAAATCATATATATAGTTATAGTACAACAGAGATGAAAATAAATAAATCTATCTGTTTATAGAAAGTTTACATTAGTAAAGGACTACTGTCTCATATGGAACACTTAGCAACTCACAAATTTAAGAAGCAACTTACAATGGGATAATTTCAAATGCATAATAATATGAAATCAAATTAAAATAAATATATCAAAAACTGTATTATCAAGGACTATAGTATCAAAACAATATAGAGCCGCCTGAGGATTACATATTATTTTTAATGTTCCATGACATGATGCAACTAGAAAAGAATGTATGTGAT
Source organism: Pseudoxenodon macrops (assembly GCA_032467955.1). Lineage (NCBI taxonomy): Eukaryota > Metazoa > Chordata > Lepidosauria > Squamata > Pseudoxenodontidae > Pseudoxenodon > Pseudoxenodon macrops. Next base: position 343,678 of record JANHFT010002981.1, on the reverse strand, counting down.
GGAAACACAAGTATTAGTTATGTTTGAATCTTTATGCAATTCATTGTTAAAGAAATAATAAACGTGTATTATTTTCATTTTCATATTTGCATTCCTTGTAGCTAGAAGTCCAATTTTCACACATCTTGTTACCAGCTTAAAGGGACTCTGGACATTGAGAGCTTATGGACGGCAACCATATTTTGAAACATTATTCCATAAAGCTCTAAATTTGCATACAGCAAACTGGTTCCTGTATCTATCTACGTTACGTTGGTTTCAGATGAGAATAGAAATGATTTTTGTAATCTTCTTCATCATAGTGACCTTTGTTTCTATTGCTACTACAGGTATATCTATCTATCTATCTATCTATCTATCTATCTATCTATCTATCTATCTATCTATCTATCTATCTTTTATATTAAAGAGAGAAAAAGAGATAGAGCAAGGTATGTTAGATATAGAAAAAATATGCAGATTTAAATAATTAATGGACATTATATACCGATAGTTTAATCAATGTGCTTTAATCGAAAATGACAAATGAATGTATAGATTTATTTTACTTTTTTATATAGAAAAATGATGGCTGCCTATATTGTATACATAAACAGTGTACATAAACCAATATCGTGAAATACTTATCAAATAAACACCAAAACAAAATTAAAATAATCATAATACAGATAGTCCCCGACTTACGACCACAAGAGCCCAGAAAATTTATGTTATTAAGTGAGACATTTGTTAAGTGAGTTGTGTCCCATTTGATGATCTTTCTTGACACAGTTGTTTAGTGAATAATTGCAGTTGATAAGTTAGCAACTTGATTGTTAAGTGAAGGTAGCTTCCCCATTGATTTTGCTTGTCAGAAGATTGCAAAAAGTGATTATATGACTCTGGTGGGACACAGTCATAAATATGAACCAGTTGCCCTGAATTTTGATCATATGATCATGGGGATGCTGGAAAGGTTGTAACTGTGAAAAATGGTCATAAGTCACTTTTTTCAGGGTCATTGTAATTTTGAACGATCTGTTGTATGTCGAGGACCCACGATGTAAGCCAGAACTCTTAATTGGCTCATCTGACATCTCAGTGCAGCACTAGGGGGAAGAGTTAGGTCTTCATGGACTTCCAGAAGGCCAGAAGTATCTGCCATGTCTTGGGATAGTGGAGGCTGTTCCAGGAGACAGCAGCTGTTACAAAGGAGATGCTTCATATTTTCTGACCATGTGTATCTGAAGCTGTTACTGCTAATTTTCCAGTGCAAGAGTGATTGCCTTAAATGTAAAGGCTGCCCTAATGAGCTGACAACTTAGGATACCACTTCTTTTTCTCTCTGTGCAGATTTACCTATGTATGAATGTGTGAATGGCTGCATGAGTTTTATATATGTGTATAATTGCAAGCTGGCACATATGCACACTATGTTTTATGCTGGGATTTTATACATGTTTCTTACTTATAGGTAACGGGGAAGGAAAAGTCGGCATTATTCTTACATTAGCCATGAATATTATGGGAACATTGCAATGGGGTGTTAACACAAGCATCGATGTGGACAGTTTGGTAAGAATCTTAGACATTTCTTTGAAAGTAAATATTTTAATAAAAATATAATAATAATTAAATAAAATAAAATAAAGAAAGTAAATGTTTTATTTTAATTTAGCAAGCTTATAAAATGTCTTACATTGTAGAATATACATTTGATGTTAATTTTATAATTGAAGATAAGTATGTATTAATGTATTGATTTGTCCATGAAAGATGCTCAGGATTGCCTTGCTTTGTAAGAGGGCAAGTGAAAAATTCTATCAGGTTTTCAAGGTTCCACAGTTCCACTGTTCCTTCTGGACTCGCTTCCTTACCTGGCCTACCTTAAAGGGTTGATGCTGCTAAAGCAATTCTCTAATCAGACTTACTCTTAGTTTTTTTCTCACACATATTATCTGCCCTGAACAAAGAAATCTTTTCTGTAACAGGGCTCCCTCCTGTGGATTCGTCAGATTTGCTTGACCTTCCATCACAAAGAAAATCTTCCTAGCTTCTCCCAACACCTACCTGAACAATTCTGGCCTTACTACTTATGAGAAACCATTAAAGTAGATGTTAACCTCACTTCAGAGTAAGCTAGAATAGAGGTTATGGCATAAAAACACTAATTGCAGACCCCTAAACTTTCACCTCACAAAACTGAGGGACTATTAAAAAAAATCAAGAGCATATTGGATCAGTCAATTCCACTTGAAAGAAACAGCTCTAAAGGTCTCAGGGAACTAACTAAGTCATGTAGGATTAGTAAATTAAACCAGTACTTTAAATGTACAGTATCTGGAAGCCAATGCAGAGGCTGCAACATAGGAATCATATACCTATAATAAGCTTTACCTGCCAACAAACACCATTGCACTGATGCACAGAGAAATGGCTTTCTCAGTGGAATAAATTAATAAATACTATTGCAGCCATATTATGAACTCTGCACAATTAGGACTATGTAACTATTACTGTTTGTCACTTCTCTGCTGTTGTCATCCATTACATTTAATCATTCTGAATGTACAATCCACTCCCCTATATTTGCAGAGCTTCTAAGAGAAAGAAATCATATTGTTTTGGACTTCTATCTCAGTTCTCTGGGATATATGAACTTCAGAAGGAAACTGCAAATATTTCTACAGTGTTCTTTAGAGTGTGATTACTGGATACCAGCAGCGGTCTTATAATATGTGGTTTTATTTACACATACCTACAGATTGAATGTGTGAGTTGGATGCTTCAGTTTAACTCACACCAGATCTTAGAGATATCATGGAAACAATAAGAGGTCTTCACAGAACTAACCTATGACTCCTCCCAGTCTTTCAGAATTGCCTATTTCTTCTTTGTCTCTTTCTCAGATATAACTTGTACTTTTTCATTAGTGAATGAATCACCTGTGGAAGCAGAGAAAGGCATAGAACATATTAACAGGAATTACAGAATTTCAAGGAATTCTGAATTATCATCTTGACTAATTTTTGGTTCTTTAATATGACTTGCTTTGAATACCTTTTCAGTTGGGCATCTTGTTTTATTTTCCTGAAGAACTTGAGTAGGTAAAAATGTTCAAATCCCCCAATGTAGCCTCATTTTTTCCAGTAATACAGGAAGCTCTACAGGCCTCTGGAATTAACTGCTAAATAATTGAAATAAATAGATGTTTTTACAGGAATGTGATGATGTCCAGATCTGATTATTACTGGTATATATTGCTCATTAAAATGCTTCATGAATGAACATCAATATAAATAAATGTATAAACCACTCAGAAATTCAAAAATGTATTTTGAATTTCTAAGTTGTACAAATATTTGATAGAACCTGAAATATAATACTGTACCTTGTAGTAATATTGGCCCCAAAATAATAAAATCTAGAGTTGTATAAATGTTTGCAGATAACTGAAAAAAACTCTTGTGCATTGTTTTAAAATGTGTGCTTTACAGCTGATTATTTACTTAGAACAATGCATTAATTCCAATATAAAAATTTCTCATTCCAAAAATACCATTTATATTTTGAACAATCAACTTTTGTCAATCTAATTCAATTATCTCTTTATTTTCTCCATCAACTTTTAGGGATAGCTTTGTGCCCAAATTTTATTTTCTGAATATTGCCATTCTTGTCTGACTTTATGTTATTATGCCAATTACGTATGGAGAAAAAAATATTAAGATAAGAAAGATATTACAATTTATTTATTATTGTCGTTCAGAAGATGATAGGGGAGACAGTCAGAATAAATAAAATATCTGACAGTAAATTATTGCTCAAGAGAGTCATAGCAGAAACATATCTTCTACCTTTGGGCCATCTATCTCAAGCTAGAGCCTATGAATAGATTTTCTCAAGTTGACTGAATCAAATGGGTTGATTCAGATTAAAAGACATGGTTTTGCAGATGCCTTGTGAGAAACCATGTAGGGCTTTAGAAGTTAAAACCAATAACGGGCACCTGAAAACCTATTGGCTGACCCCACATGTGTAATATGTTCATTGTGTCTAGGGCAAGATAGCAAGTTATCTTGCCCTAGACATTTTGTACTTAAAAAGTGCATTTTGTACTTAAAACGTTTCTTAGTGGTCTTTAAATCCAACCTACTATTTTCACATTCCATTGCATAAGAAACAGACTAGCAGAAAAGTAACTAGCTAACCACAATTTTTCCTCTATTTCCCCACCATGAATAGATTCTTTCTCATAAAATGTACTTTCCCATGAGAATTGCTCATATTGTTGTCTTAAAATTAACAGGTCAGTGTAACAGCTGTGTTTAAGAAAGTACTATTACTGTTGAATTAAATACAGTACAAATATGCCATCTACATATTTTAACTGAATAAAAAATTACAAATGACTCCTTCCCAAGATGGCTGGGACTTTCTTTCTCTTACCCACTGTTAGAAACTTAAAAGGCCTCCAATCTGCCCTCCCCCTTTCTTGGGTAGTCACTGGCTCCATGAGGAGTTAGGAATTCTGTTGAGGTGGGGGGAGACACCAGAGATGGAATCTGCATATCTGAGGATGAAGACAATTTACTTTTCCAGATTTCACACAGGATCAAAGCTCAAAGCAGGGGCATCCCAAACTGCATAGAAAGGACACTTTGAAACCAACATCTACACAAGCCATAGCCCAAATTCCCACAAAGGACCAGCCTTCCTATAAAACCAAGTCCCTTTGCCCCATTTTCTCCGTAACATACCCTCAAGAGCAGAGCTCTTTGTTCTCCTTTTGCACGAGTATGTCTGGATTTCAATTTTCTTTGATTTGTTTGTTTGTTTCATCAAGCATGTGTTATATAACAGATATGAGTATGAACATGATTATGAATACATGAAATGGATACAAATAAAATGTAATACCGTATTATGACAGGGATAGTAGGCATGCTGGTGTGCTTATGCACGTCCCTTACAGAACTCTTAGGAATGGGGTGAGGTTGACAGTAGACAGTCTAAGGTAAAAGTTTTTGGGGTTAGGAAAGAAACCACAGAGTCAGGTAGTACATTCCAGGCATTGACAGTTCTGTTACTGAAGTCATATTTTCTGCAATCAAGTTTGGAGCGGTAGAAATCCCAAATTATTCTCTTAACACCACAATCTGCTATTTTTGCTGTCAGTTTTTTTGGCAATGCTTGGCAGGATTTGAATGGGAACACTTAGGAATGACCCAAGATGACTTTTGGACAGCCGTGGACCCATGTGGGAAGGGAACTCTTGAAGATCCCAGTTCCCTTTCAAATTGGTGGGAAAGTCATTGGGCGTATCCACACATGGACTATTAACTTTCATTTTTTGAATTTAGTGTTTCATTTTGTTCTTTGCTTTTAAAAGTTGATTATGGGTTGAATGCTGATTTATTTCAACTCCTTACTGGAATCTAGTTGTTCTTTCTTCTTTTGCTTTCACTTTAATTTATGTTGTTTTCAACAATCTTAGTTCTTGCTACAAGGAAACAAGGTGTGGGTTTGGGTTTTTGGGGATGGTAAAGTCTTTCATTTGACTTATATTCATATTGGATTTCTGTATTTTTTTTATTTGAATTTGCAAAATGTTTGAAGATTATTTCTTTTGCATTTTTCTTTTGATCTTGGATTGAAATATTCAGAAAATGCTTCCTTCTGCTTTTGTGTTTTTTATTCCCTGATCAAATGAATCAGATGACATGCAGTTTTTAGTTGAAACTTTATTAAAATTTTTGATCAGATGATAATGCTTGTGGAGAATATACTGAGACATTTAGTTTTGGACAAATTAGATACACAAATAACTTTGATTTGAACCAAATATATATTCTTACAGCCATGGAACTAACTGAGTTGATTCCACGCATCTCTTTGAAGCTTAAGTCTGCATTTCCTCACAATACTAGCAGCCTGACTGAACAGGAGAGTGACAGATTCTTTTTTCTCATGAAGACTGAGGGAGACTAAATCTATTATACGCAATTAGACAAAAATTGATAATGGATTAAGAAACAAACATGGATATTTAATCCAGGATGAATTATGTTTTATTTTAGGGATGATTCAGAGTAGATAAGATGCCATAGTAAATTTTCTGAGTGGTTTACAATAACAGTTTGTTAACAGAGTTTTGAAACCTTAATATCATCTTTGTCAGCATTCCAAATGTCATCCAGAACTAAATCAGACTCCAAGGCAAAGCATTCCTCAAAGTTCTATCTGTGAAAACCCGAATCTGAAGATTCCCAGGTTTTCACCACCTAGTTGAAAGTTCAAGATCTTGCCCCCACACCAACAGGTCCATCACATGGTCCAATCATTCACTGCCAAGCTGGCAGCTTTGCCCATCCAGTTCCAGTCAGGTGCAAAGACAAAGGATGACCTTGACTTTCTATAATTTTTTTTGTTATGGCTACATATCCCTAACTCCGTACAATCCCCCCTTCCATTTTCCCATAATAAAAAATGCATAGTAGAATAATAGAAAGTGTGGCAGGCCAAAGATCCAACAGAAATATGGTTCTAGGCCTGACAATCTTTTTTATTATTATCTTTCTTCCTGTTCATTATTTTGCCATTAATGTAGTATATACTATATAGAGACAGACCAATGATTTGCCAATCCAGTTTTTTTTTAAATTGAAGAGGGGACTGTTTTGCAAGGAGTGGGAATTAATATTGTATTAATGTATTAATCAGTATTCAATTTGGTGAATAACGTGTATATGCATTAGGGTTTTTTGCACCTTTTTAATGTCTTAAATGTGTTGTGGTTTTTTTTTGTTTCTTTATTTTGTTTCTTCTGGATTTTTTTGGAGTTTTGTATTTTAACTTACTTTTGAATAAAATATTTTTTTTAAAGAAAAAGATTATGTTTTTCCATATATGGTGGGAACATTCCAAATCTCAGCATTTCTGAAAAATTGTTCACAATAAGATGTAACAAATTTTGAATGATGTAACTTCATTGTAATCTCAGATTTTAAAAATTGAATTTCACCATATATTCCTTCCAAATATACTGAATTGGCAGTATACATACTAATAATGACAAGAGTTCTCTATAGTTTTTTTAATTAGAAAAGTTATTTGATTGTGCATTTAGAAGAATGACTAACCAAACTGTGGAAATATGCCCAAAATAACTTCATAAAAAGTTGAAGTCAAATTTAATTCTAATTGGAACCAATCAGCTGTTGAATTTATTATAATTTTATATACTAATTTGTGCCACATCTAAAATCTGAGTTTCCTGAAGAATAGTATTTATGCTTTACTACTTTCTACTTTCAATATTAATGTTAATCAAATTTAAAGCTTCAGGGAGACATTCATTTACTGTAGAAAACAGATGCAATATATTTTATAATATCCCAATTGTCTAATATATACCGGTAGTGTAATATAGTACTTAATGATCCTCTAGATTTGTTATACTTCTAGTTATATTTCATTCCATATATTTTAATTTATAAGTTTTTTATAGACTGAAATAATTAAATAGTTTATTTAATATTTGATTGAATTTTAATTCAAATAATTAAAAATAAGTTTAAAAAGCTGTTTCAGACAAGTGCAAACACCTTTGGAATTATTTTGAATTGCTACATATTTCTAGTAATTTGAACTAAAAATTCAGATCTCTCTCTCAGCAGTAATTCCTTTCATGTAATAGTGTAGGCTCTAATACTGCTGGTTTATCTGTGAAGAAGGACAAGCATATACCAGAATACAGTTTGTGCATTATTTTTTTGAAATGCAACATCTCTAAATATTATTGGAATTATTTTAATCAAATGTACAGAAAAGAACAGGTACATCTTAAATTTTCTTATATTATGCATGCATTCTATATTATATAATGAGATACACTTGTCATAAGATGAAAAATACTTTTTATTTGGTCCCCAGTTAATTATTTTCACAAAAACATTAAGACACTTCCTCAAATATTTTTTGCTAATTGGAAAGGAGCATGGGATTTCTGTGTCCTGGCAGTTTAGCAGTGTTGGAGAGTGCTACTTGAGGGCTGGGGTGTTTAAAAAAGGTATTTTAAAATTGCAACATAACAGAAAGTATTGAAGGACTAAGTGGAGAGTAGCAGTTCGAGGAAGAGATGCTGTGGCTCCATTTCCCCACTGTAGGAAACTCCTGTTGCTAGTTCTAAGCTTCAGGTCCTGTATGGCATTGCTAGTTTTGAAGCCTCCTCTTTCTAGCTCAGGATAAAAGATGGTGGAGAAATCTAGAGGTTTATCACTTTCCTTCTCTAGCACTAAATTTACCAATGTGCAAAGTGCCGAAGTGATTTGGTGGATACTGGTTTTCACTTTTCATAGCATCTCCAAGCCAGGATATGAAGATCATCACTGAGTTAGGAAGTAAAATGTCGGCAGTGTTAGGCTAGCCTAAGTGGACTACAAAAATGAGGATCACCACTAAATTACTGCAAAGGAATATAGAGTTACTGCATAGCTTTTTGCTATCATCTAATGACCATTCATACCTTGGAACCCCAAATTTAGGACTCTAAACAGTGAGAAGTATTTTATTTTCAGTAACCAAGAATTCCTAAGATATTATTAAAGAAGGAACTGGCTTGGGAAGAAAGAAATGTCAGTTCAAATAGTCTGTATTCACAGTTTGAATGATAATATATAGAGATAAACATTATTAACACCTGATGTTCTCACTCATACTTTCTCTGTGATAGCAGTCTATATGTGTTTGACCAAGAGATATATAAAGGAAAGCATAGCATTTAAGATAAATTTTCTCTGGTTTTCAGATGCGGTCAGTGAGTAGAGTATTTAAATTCATTGATCTGCCAACAGAAGAATCCAAACCTTTACCGGCATCAAAAAATAAGGAGCTTTCTCATGCTGTCATCATTGAGAATATGCATGTAAAGGAAGAAAACATCTGGCCATCTGGTGGGCAAATGGCAGTGAAGAATCTTACTGCTAAATATGTAGATGGAGGATTGGCAGTGTTAGAAAATATTTCCTTTTCAATAGATTCAGGACAAAGGGTAAGAATATTTTCATTTAAACCCTATCCAAAAACCATGAAACAGAAGATCCAACAAAAGAATAAAAAAATGTTAATTTCATCAAATTTATGAATTCCAATTCCTTCAATATTGTATGTTTATCAATATTTCAGGTGGGCCTTCTAGGAAGAACTGGCTCAGGGAAAAGTACTTTGCTTTTTGCTTTATTAAGAATCTTGAATACAGAAGGAGATATCCAGATTGATGGTGTCTCCTGGAACACAGTCCCTGTACAGCAGTGGAGAAAAGCATTTGGAGTAATACCACAGGTAAATCTGTACCAGTTTGTGAATTTTATTTTCTTCCATTCAATTGTTTATAATTCTCAGAGACCGCCTGGCCAAATCTCTATAGTTTTCTTGCAAGGTTTTTTCAGAAGTTAGCTTGCCACTGCCTCCCTCCTAAGGCTGAGACCAGACCAATTTTGTTCATATAAAACCTTCAGATACATTTCAATATTTCATTAAGAGACAGACATTCAGTATTTCATTAAGAGACAGACATTCAGTATTTCATTAAGAGACATACAAGGGAGAGAATATAAGTTGCTTGGATACAGTTGTGAATGTGCAGTGCCTTTTACCTCATTGCTTTGGTTTGCTCATACATAAGGGGCATGCATAACCGCACCAACGTGCCTACCGTCCCTGTCCTAATGTCCCCATATACTCGTAACCATATCATGTATTCATAACCATGTTTATACATTCTCATATTCACAATCATGTGTATACTTTCTCTGTAATCTTATATATGCTTGACAAATAAATAAAATAAATAAAATGTTTGAGTTTTAGCTAAATCACAGTTCACTATACTATCAGAGTGGAAGAAGTCTAATTGCACATCTTTTGTTGACAAAAGATGAAATGCAGTTCAAACTAAATCTATTTGTAAGGCAAATACATATGCAAATTGCAATTTTTCCAATATAGAAAATTAGTGGACAAAGTAAAATACAGTATGTGGCTGAAGAAGGAAGCACACAAGAACGACTCTCTTTCATGGAGACGTAGTTTGCATGTTTCCTCTGAGTCAGATGAAAATGCAGAAGGCTACTGTAGCAAAAAGGCAAAGATTCATCATATAAGATTGAATATAAACCATTAATTTCATAAATTACAACCAACACCTCTCTCTCCACCTCTGGGCTGAAGGATCTTCTAATCCTCAGCATTTCTTCTCCCATCCAGTATGACATGAATCAATAGGATATAAATTAACTCTGTACAGTGAAAAACATGTATATTCTAATCCAATTTTTTTAGTCTCTCCATACAGATTTCTAGTGATCCCCTTCAAAGTAATCACCTACTTTGATCCTTCTTAGCTTTTGGAGATTAGTTAAGATTAGTTTGCAATGTTAACAGTTTTACCCAGAAGTGAAAGGAAATGCTCAAGTACAGCAGTCACTTCGTTGTAATTTTGGATGTTATGGTACTTAATAAAATTTTAGTGTCTACATCACAATTTAATATAGGCTGCATCCTGGATCTCACTTAAAGCTCTTAGTTAGTTTGTTTTATAAGTATAATTTAACTTTGTCTTAAACTTTATTTTATTTATCACACACTAAAATAGATTAAGCACACACATACACACATTTTACAAAGCACTTTGTTTGAAATGGCCTATGATGACAATAAGCTGAATTGAATTGAATACAGGAATTAAAAGTAGAGGATAGAAGATACAATCAAATTTCATACGATGTTTTTGAGAAAGCATGAATAATAGGTTTTAAAGGACACTGTTGAATTATGAAGCAATAAGCAAGAAGGCCGTAGGACAGTGATGGCTAACCTTTTTGTCACTGCATGCTGAAAACGCATGTGCACCCTTAATGTAATGTGCATGTGAACCCCCCTGGCGCGCCCCAACCCTACACATGCACACACGGCCCCTGTGGGTGCCCTGGCCCCACGCATGCGATCACGACCTCCATGCTCACTCACCCACCCATGCACACGCAACCCCTGTGTTGCTCCTGACCCTGCGCATGCATGTGTGACCCATGCACTCCCCCGTGCATGCAAGCACAACTCTGTGCATACACACAAGATCCCCCATGCACCCCACACTTCTCATGCACACGTGTCTCCTGCATGTGCCCTGCACCCCGCACATACGGGGCAGAGACCTGAAAACCACCTGGCTGGCGGGAGTGCATGCGCATGCGCAGTGGAGCTGAGCTGGGGCAACGGCTCCACTACACAGAGAGCTCTGTGTGTCACCTGTTGCATGCATGCCATAGGTTCGCCATCATGGCCCTAGGATCTTCAGGATTCTATATTCCAGGGAATAAGATTAATGTTAAAAATATAAACTTCTGCATTTCTCTTTGTTGGAAGTTATCTTGTTAGTTTCTCCCTACTGGTCCAGTTTATAGGGATCCTCCTGAATCATGATACTGGCATCTAAACTATTTGACATTCCCCCCATTTTTGTGTCACTGCCAATTTGATAATATTTTCTAATCTATATTTGGATTAACTGCCAATTTGATAATATTTTCTAATCCAAATCATTTGACAAATATGTTGATCAATAAATGACCTATTATATAATCTTATACCGGTAATATGTCATTCAACATTTCCCTCCATCTTGACACAGAACAACTATTATTCAGTTGGGATGATTCAATCCATCTACCGGTAGTGCAATCCAATCCACATTTTGGCATATGTTATTTTACTGGAATCTCATGAGAGACTTTGCTGAACTCAAAGTATACTTTGTCCATCATGTTCCTGTGGTCAAGTAAATTGATCACTTTATCAAAAAAGGAAATTGGTTTGGTTTGGCATGATTTATTCTTGATAAGCTCATTCCTACTTTAATGTACTGTTCAGACATTTTGTCTGGCAGCAATGTCAAGCTGACTGAACTGATCTGTAATTAATAGGTTCCGTCATTCCTCCTGTTGTTGATGATTTATCCATGATCATAGAAAAAGCCTCCAAGAGACCTTCACAACCCATTACATATTCTTTCTCCCTAATACTTGCTTATTCTGTTAATGGCAACTGAACTAATTGTCCATACGAATGTAGAACGTCTGCCAAGTAATTGAAATCATTGGTCAATGGTTCACTCTTTTAAAATGAACTGGTATGTGGATTATCATCTTCACTGCAGAACAACACAACAAAAGCAAAATTATTTAATTTCAGGAGTTTTGGGGGGGGGTATTTTCTGATCTTCAATTGGATTTTGGATTAGGAAGTGGTTGATTTTTCATCAGTTGGTTCATTCCTAGATCTGATAAAATTAACTGTTGCCTTTAATAAATCTCTCAAAACTCATTGAAGAAAGGGCTGTACATAATAGGATTTTCTCTGTAATAGCAGGCATGTGGTCAAACTTCCACTAGGTCCACCAAGTATTATCATTGGTCCAGGAATAATAAGAGATATAATCCAATAACAGTGGAGTCCATAACTTCTATTTTCCTACCCCAAACAGAATGGGAATTGGGATTACTTGTGTCTAGTTATTTTAAATTTCCCATACTGCAACCACATTCTATTCTGTTTTATTCTGTTCTGTTGTATTTGTTGCCAGTTAGACACTTCCATTTGGTTTCAACAGGTATGCAGTTTTAGTTTAGTGATTCTGCCTGACCTTTAGTTTCCTTAACTAGTTAATATTTCCTAATTCTGCATATTGTTAAGTAATTAAAGTTACTAAATGACAGGTAGAATGTAACTTTGAACAGTTGTTAAATGACTGATCATAAGTTGAAGACTACCTGTACATACCTAGACAAAGAATTTAAAATGATCCTGATTAACCTATCTTAACAATAAAGGGCAAGGCCAAAAACAAAAAACAAAATTCACCAAAGCTAAGTATTTTTTTATTTTAATGTAATATTATTAATAATAATATAATAATTCTTTTCTCTCTTACAAAAATTTATAAAGCCTAAATGCTAATCTTGCCATAGGCTTTGATAACTCTGATATTAGATAGAGAGATAGATAGAGAGATAGAGAGATAGAGAAAGAAATATGATAGATGATGATAGATAGATAGATCACTGTAGCTCGATTCAATTCTGTCAACAACTGAACTAAATAGATGGAAAAACTCTGATTTTTCATATATTGTACTCCAGTTTCTATCACATCAGCTGTCAACTCGCGAAGCAGCAAGTATTGGAGTCCAGGGCAGGGTGGAATGATGTCATACATATTATGACATAATTGCACAAATGGTATCATTGTGTCATGACATGCCTGATGTCATTTTGATCTGTCATGGCTTCTAAGACTGGGGTCTCCAACCTCTAGACCGCAGCTCATTACCGTTCAGAACTGTTTGGAACTGGGCCATGGAATCACCAGGCAAGCACAAGCACATCTGTGTGTGCTCCATTTACCTAAGCAGTGGGTGCACATGCCCACCACTTGCACAAATGGAGCTCCGTGTGCACACCCTTGCCCACCACTCATACAAAACCAACCCGTCTCACCCTCCCACTGATTTGCAAAGCAAGAAATGTTGGCTTATGCCAGCAAGAATGACTGATCTGAATTGCTTACCTGCAACCCTAAAGATTTGCCATCTGGGATAAAACAGTACAAAATATTGTGATTCAAATATTAGTGGATAATTAGTTTGAAAACTTACATGGTGACATTTAGTTTTACAGTTGATTAATTATGATTAATTATGCTACACTTATATCTTTTCCCTGAAGATTGAAATGCAATTATACTTGGTACAAGGATGTAAAAATATGGCATTTTAATTCTGATAAACTTTATGTAACTCAATGCCTTGGGTTAGACCAATTGATCAAATGGTCTTTGTTTCTAATTTGCATATATGAAGTGTCAAGGAAATTTGCAGAGCAAAAACCAGTAATACTTCATTTTAAATTCTGAAATTGTAAGATGCATAGCATAGACATCTTTCTCTTTAACTTGCTGCTCCCACTTCGTAAAACATACTGATTTTTCATATTTCTACCTTACTACTGGATTTTCTCCCAGGATTTAAATTAATATAGGCCCTGTGGGCATGTCTATTTTTTCTTTGCTGGTGAGAAATGTTTGGTTTTGTTCCCTTTGGTTGGTGCTATCTTATTGGATTTTATTTTTTATTTTAGACCTCTCACATATATCTTTTGGAGTTGGACAACCTAGAAATTTATTAATAAATAAATCTAAATCAAATAGGCCATGCAAACAAAGGAGAGGAAATCATAGCAACAATAATAGAAGGCACATGCTGCTGAGATTTTAGTGGTCAAAAGGTTGGACTATTAACAGCAATCAAGGACAGGGCCAGAGAGGGGCGGAGCCATCCCAGCGATGCAGAGGTGAAATCCAGGCGCTCTGGAGGAAACCTCTGGATCTTGGTGTTTTCGGGGGTCTTCGGATCCGAAACTTTCCTGGAGGGAAAGTGGGGAA
>JANHFT010002981.1:308256-323333 GCA_032467955.1 Pseudoxenodon macrops | reverse complement strand
AATGTCTTTGCCAATCACTAGCCATAGTGACTGGTGACGTCAGACGTTCTCTGGGCTGCCGGCTGGGGACGTAACATGGTGCATTTGGATGCTTTCAAACTGCGAGGTTGGCAGGACCTGGGGCAAGTAATGGGAACTCATCCAGTCACGTGGTGCTAATGTAGTTATGGCTAACCTTTTTTCTGCTTGGGTGCCAAAAGGGTGCACGTGCGGGCGATAGTGCAAGCGGGCATGCCTACACCCATAATAGCAATAGCAATGGCACTTAGACTTATATACCGGTTCATAGTGCTTTTACAGCCCTCTCTAAGCAGTTTACATAGTCAGCATATTGCCCCCAACAATCTGGGTCCTCATTTTACCCACCTAGGAAGAATGGAAGGCTGAGTCAACCTTGAGCCTAGTGAGATTTGAACTGCCGAACTGTAGCTAGCAGTCAGCTGAAGTAGCCTGCAGTGCTGCACTCTAACCACTGTGCCATCTTGGCTCATAATGCAAAGCGCTCCTCTGTGCATGTGCACAGTGGGTCCTCGCACATACGCGCAGGACTCACTGAAGCCTCAGATCTTCCAGTTGGCCTGTTGTGCTGTTTTTAACTCTCCCCAGGCTTAAAGAACCTTCCTGAAGCCTAGGGAGGGCGGAAACAGCCTTTCCCCAGCCTCCAGCAGGCTGACCATCAGCTGGCCAGCGCGTCCATGCGTGCTGGAGCTGTCAGAGGACAATGCCTCATGTGCCCTCAGATATGGCTACACGCATGCCATAGGTTCACCATCACAGTGCTAGGGTCTTGAACCCAGGCTGCCAGCTTTCTAGCTGACAAGCTCAGTGTCTTTAACTGCTAAATGTAGATAATTTATCAAGGCTATCATAGGTACTTCTGTCCTAAAACTAAGCATGAAAAAAGACTGAAATGAGACCAGAAATCCACAGCTATCTTGTCTTGACAGCAGCAGGTCTTTGTGGGACAAATTGATATCTTCACTTTACTTATTTAATTACATTTTAATTTTCATGCTATTATTTTAAGGAAGTGAAAATAAAACCACACACACACACAAAATAAGATGCATCTTTTTTCTTCATCAATAGAGGGTGTCATATTTTACATTGTGATGGCTCCATCTGGTGATAAAACATTTTTTATGTTTTCTTTTGAACGAGGTGACTTTTTATTTTAGTAGTTTGGGGATTATTTTGAGGTCTTCGGGGATAAAAAAAATGAGATGGTACCTTTTAAGGACACTACTTATTATCTCAACTCAAAAGTATATTTTTAAAAAGACACAAAAAAATCCAATTCCATCTTCTCTGGGGTCTTCTGTAAGGGTTACAGAAAGGCGGTTATTTTATAAATATTTATTTAGAATACACATATCCAATACTACTTCTTCCTCCTGTTTTCCCAAAACAGCAACTCTGTGAGGTGGGTTGGGCTGAGAGAGAGAAACTGACTCAAAGTCATCTAGCTGGTTTTCCTGCCTAAAGTGGGACTAGAACACATGGTTGCCTGGTTTCTAACCTGATACCTTAACCACCAGATGAAACCGATTCTTTGCATTGTTTGTTTCAGTAATCCTTATTTACCTGGAACTGAAATGCCACCATAGATTTGAACATCATCCACCAAATAGATAGTATCAGAAGTACATAATTTAATAAGTGTTGAGAGATAGCCTTGAGCAGCTTGTCTATATCCTGAAACTGCATAGATGAAAAGATAACCATGAAAAGAGATACCAGATAACAAAATGATTGGTATATCATTGAGACATACTACAACCAAGAAATCCAAGTACATTTGAGTGGTTGGATGGAACAAGGGAAAGAAAGTTATTTCCCAGCATTTTATCAAAATTGAAGCAAACTTCAAATTACAGTTGAAGTAGAAACTCAGGATTATCAGAATTTCTATGGAAATCAAACCAAACAGAACTCTGAAACGTGAAAACAGATAACTTCTGAATATTATTTCTTTAAAGCTCCAGTTAGGACAGGGTTTCTTTGTTTTGTTTGTGGGATTTACACCCCTCTTTCCCCTAAGATATGGTTGGGAAAAGAACTGCATGTGATTCTTGAGCAAACAATATGAGTCTTCCTAACGTCCCCAGTTTCTGTGGTTGGCTGTCATCCTGTTCACCATATGGCCTTTTTGGGGGCATATTCAGTTGATAGACTGAAGAATTTTGTACAATCTAAGATTGACAAAGGAACTTCAACATCAATGTTTTCCTTACCATGAGATAGCAGCAGGGACATCTGAAAGGGAGTCAAAAAAAATCAAGAGGTGGTTGAAACTGTGCAATCAATGCCCTATTCTTTTTGCATATGCATTGGGTGGCCATGGCCATGGTATGGACTTGGTAGAAACCAAAATGGGGCAGAGAAAAATGGGCATACCTGTCCTTTTAAATATTTGGCTGCTCTCAGCTTTAAGAAAGAATATCTTGAAGTATCGCTTCTGTCATTGTTAGCATCCCCCACAAAGGCTTGTTAACTTGGTAAACCTTTCTGCCAGACTCCCCTGTATAAATATCATTTTCCCTATTGTCATTATTTCAGTTAATATACACTTTTTTCAGTACTAAAACTTTATTAGTATGGAAAGAGAAGAACTGTGGAGAGCAATACTTGGTTCCTTAATATACATAAAAGTATGTGGGTGGAGTATTGCAAAACAGATTTTAGCAGGAAATGATAGGTTGTGTAATTGTGGTTTTATGCCTAACTCTGGAATTGCATCTATTGAATTATTGTCATACATTGTTTAGACTAAGGATTTGTATTTAACATGCAATCTTTATTAGATACAGGTACAAACCCCTTATGTCTTTTTTTTTTTATCATGGCAAAACTTCAACTTGAAGGAACTGAACAGGGAACTGAATCCATGAAGAGAGATGCAAAGAAGGGGAAATTGTTAAAGCGTCAGCGACAAACATTTCCTTGCTATGAGAATATTTCTGTTTCAAGCCACATTTATTTTTTATAGTTAGGGAGGTATAGAATGAAGCAGCATATAAAATAGGATTTCTATAACTTCTATACTAAGTTCAAATAAATTATAAACTCCATAGTGCAGAGCACAAATAAACCAGAAATTGGCACCAGAATTACACACAAGTCAGAATTACAGTAAATAACAAATTATATCACCAGGCTTGAAATTTTGGGCTTAGACAATTTAGAACTTCACCGTCTTCGGTCTGACCTAAGCGTAGCACATAAAATCATATGCTACAACGCCCTTCCTGTCAATGAATACTTCAGCTTCACCCAAAACAATACAAGAGCACACAATAGATACAAACCTATGGTAAATTGCTCCCAACTTGATTGCAGAAAATATGCCTGGAATACACTACCTGACTCTCTGGTTTCTTCCCCAAACCCCCAAAACTTTAACCTCAGACTGTCTACTGTAGACCTCACCCCATTCCTAAGAGGTCTTTAAGGGGCGTGCATTAGTGCACCAGCATGCCTACCATCCCTGTCCTCTCGTTCCCTTTTATTCGAATCCATCTCATGTATTCATAATCTTGTATATACTTGTATCTGTTTTCTAATATATGCTTGATGAAAATAAAATAAAATAATAATAATTCCCAAATATGCTAAATGAGTTCCGTGTGCTCCAAAGGTTTTGTGTCAATACTCTATACTAGCTTTATCTCATGTGGCATATGAAACATTACATTGCTCTATGAATAATGCTCCAAGGCTTTAAGTACTGAAATAAAACCAATCCATTTGTGTGATACAAAATGTCTCTTTTTCTCTCCTCTCTTCGTCCAATTGTTATGCTTTCAGGTTGGACTGAAATCTGTAATACAGCAATTCCCAGACCAGCTTGATTTTGTTCTTATTGATGGTGGCTACGTCCTCAGCCATGGACATAAGCAGTTGATGTGTCTTGCCAGATCAATTCTCAGTAAAGCTAAAATTCTTCTTCTTGATGAACCAAGTGCTCATCTTGATTCAATGTAAGTACCACAAAAATACTGTACAGGTGGTCCTTGACTTACAACAGTTCGCTTAGTGACCGTTCAAAGTTACAACAGCACTGAAAAAGTGACTTATGACCAATTTTCACACTTATGGCCGTTGCAGTGTCCCTATGGCCACGTAATTTACATCTACATTTACAGACGCTTGACAATGGACTCACATTTATGACAATTGCAGTATTAGTCATGTGATCCCCTTTTGTGGCCTTCTGACAAGCAAAGTCAATGGGGAAGCCACATTCACTTAACCGTGTTACTAATTTAGCCGCTGTGATTCTCTTAACAAATATGGCAAGAAAAGTCATAAAATGAGGCAAAACTCACTTAACAAATTTTTCACTTAGCAATATAAATTATGGGCTCAACTGTGGTCGTAAATTGAGGATTACCTATATTTGTATATATTGGCTATAATGAAGTGACTCTGGTTTGCCTGTATTCAGAATTTTACATTACAAAAGTACATACTGAATTTATAAAAAAGTGTATGCTTTGCCCTATTTATAGTTCAATGTTAAAATGGCTTCCACCAGTTTGGATACCATCTTTTAATTCCTTCTTCTAGCACTGATTTCATTGTATACATAATGCTTAAATGATCTAGAGAATAAATATAAAATATATGGCGACTCTGCTCCCCTCTACATCCATGGGGGCTGTGTGGAGAGGGTCTCCTCTTTCAAATTTCTGGGAGTCCACCTTAGCCAAGATCTCACCTGGAAAAATAACACGATCCAGGTGGTCAAGAAGGCTCAACAGAAACTCAATTTCCTTAGGGTCTTGCAGAAAAATCAGGTGGAACAACGACTGATGACTTCCTTTTACCGGTCTATGATAGAAAGCATCCTTACATATTGTGTTATGGTATGGTATGCTGGCTTGACAGCCACAAACAGAAAGGCATTACAGAGGGTGATGAGCACAGCACAAAAAAGTATGGGCTGTCCCCTGACCCACTAGACCAGGGGTCAGCAACCTTAAACACTCAAAGAGCCATAAAGGTCCTAATTGGAAGCCCCCGATTCAATTCTGGAGCCGACCGGAAGTCGGTTTCCCCCATCACCATAGAGTCTCCTCCTAGCACAGCATCCTTTTTTCTCTACCTGTCCTAACCGAAAACCCTAACAAATATGGACAGGGAGCTGCAGCAGAGGGATGAAAGAGCCACATGCGGCTCCAGAGCTGCAGGTTGCTGACCCCTGCACTAGACGAAAACACCAGGACCCACTGTCTCAATAGAGTGAGGAAAATCCTCAGGGATTATTCACACCCTGGTCAGCACTTCTTTACTCTCCCACCAGGAGATATAGAAGCAAGCCAGTTGAAGGAATAGGCTGAAAAATAGCTTTTATCCGTGGGCTGTCAGACTTCTGAATGCTACATAACACCACAATCAGGTTTAATATGATAGACTTGCAGGGCCAATGGAACGTACAACATGTTCATCCTGATGTAATATAATATAATATTACATACATATAGGTATATGGGAACGTGTGTTAGTTATTACTTATTTGGGTTTAGGGATTATATTTCTTTCATTTATTGAGTTATTGAGATGTATTTTGTGTTTCAGTGGGAAGGGGGGGGCTACACTAAGGGAGGCTCATTCAATTTCACTGTGCATTGACAATAAAGGTTTGATTTGATTTCACTCTCTGCAATGCTAATCATGCTGTTGGCATTACCCAAAACTGCATTTTAAATAAATAGATCAATGGAATGAATTTTACTATTGTCTGAAAACAACCTACAGCCGTGATGGCAAACCTATGGCACGCTTACCACAGGTGGCCTGCAGAGCCCTCTCTGCAGTCATGCGAGCCGTTGCCCCAGCTCAGTTCCACCTCGCATGCACAAGAGCCTCCCACTGGCCAGCTGGTTTTTGGTTCTCTGCTGTGCATGTGTGGGGGCGGGGCGCATGCGGGAGATGCACGCAGGCAAGGCGGTGGGGGACACACATGGAAGTGTATGTGCACACGGGGGTGTTGCACACATACACAGGGGTGGGGCACACAGGGGGTGTCACACACACATGTGCGGGGGCAGGGCGTGCAGTGGGGTGCATTATGGATGTGCGTATGCTTTCGGCACTCAGCGATGAAAAGGTTAGCCATCACTGTCCTACAGCCTCCAAGGAATTTGGGCTACTTTTGAGGTTGTATTGGCATGTGGAAGGAATAGACCATAATTTGCCATGCTAGTCCAATGCGAGTTGGCAGATGTGATCAGCATCAGTCTGCAATATAATGCAATATATGCAATATAAAGGGCAATATACAACATTATCTTGTTATTAAAACACTACAGATTTAGAATAATGTAAGCTAATTTAATTATTGCAACTTTCCACTAAACTCTAGGAAATAGCTTGATAATGATGCTTGATCTTTGATAATTGTTTGATCCTTGTTATCTTGTGAATATCATTATAGTCCTTGAGATTGTTTTAGGAGAAAAAAATAAACAAATTTAATGAATTCTCTTTTTTCTTTGTTGTAGCAAATACTAACTTTTTCTAACTTTCTTTGGCAAGAAATAAAATATATACAGGAGCATAAAATAAGACACACTTAATTTTTGTTTGTTTTGCCATGAAAGTTACCTTAGTAACTAGTTAGGCCTAATTTTAACTCTATGTGTCATTACGATATTGCATCTGAACTTTATCCACCATAGAGTAATATAATAAAAGTGGACAAACATTGTAAAAATGTCTGTTAAAAATCTTGGCTTCTAACCACATTTTTATATTGCATTTGTTCACATATTAAAAAATGTTTCTCTTTCAGGACCTTCCAAGTCATCAAAAAGACGCTCAATCAAGCATTTGCAAACTGTACAGTGATTTTATCAGAACATAGATTAGAAGCTCTGCTAGAATGCCAGCGATATTTGGTGAGTGGTGATTAAAAAGTAAATCCTAAGAGATATCAAAGAATTTACTGCACCCAATACATTTTTACCTAGTTTTATTTTTACAGCTACTATTACCTCTCCCAGTATCAGAAACTACTATGCACAGTTCCTCTCAATCTCTAAAGTGGCTTATTGTGTTTTGTATAAATGCCAGTTTGAAAAGCTCATTCTTCTTTGGATTCCAACTAATAGCAAGCAGTAAGATAGCAATCCACAACTTGGCACTCCCAGACTAGAATGTCCAGAACTGCTTGTCAGTGTGGATCCAATACATATGAAAAATGCCTTGTGGTGAAGGCTTTTGAAGCAGCACAGCTATGTCTCTAGGACGAATGGCTTGAGGCCTTACATTTCCTGTCTCAGAAGCACTCTGGATCTATATACTCTGGGCTCAATTGCCTGCCTTGGTATAGCTGCTTAATAGAAGCCACTCTTCTAGGAACACATCTTTACTTGGCATCCTCCTTCCTAACCCTGGTGTGAAAAATAGGTAGGAATTATGTAACCTATTTTTTACTAGCCAGTAAAAAAAATGAAGGTAAATAAAAATAAAATGAATTTTATGTCTATCACCTGGCTCTGTTACATGAGACATATGACTAGGGAAATCCATCTTCTCTTGCTTGAGAAATAGATCAACCTTTTCACATCTAGATAGAATTAATTTACTTTCAGAAAAACAGAAACCAAAGAGAAAAATAAAACTCTTTTTTGAATTTTATGTACAGAACTGATTGTCAACGTTCTAACTGATGAACACAACCAAAGCAAACACTTTCGAGTTCTTCCAAAGTTTGAATGCAAAACTTTATTGAGTACATCATTTCGGCACTGAAGAAGGCAAAAACAGCTCTAACTAATTCCCGCACTAACCCACATAGTTACAATATGCATTTCCCCTCTACCGACTAGTGCAGGTTACACTGTCCAATTGAGTGTCATTATTTTGTTATGAGAAAAGTCTCTGGTTTTGGCAGACACCTGCTGAGGTGTTCTGGGTTCTCACAGCTCTTCTGCTTGAAGTCTGGAGCCTGCATTCCATCTTGCCCTTTGCTCCCCCTATTTAGCAAGTTGAAAGTGCTAATGTTTGTATTGCATAAGCACGCTTCAATCTTGATACTCATAGACAAACAAATAAATGGTAGAGGAGCTAACGAGAGAGAGAGAGAGAGAGAGAGAGAGAACTGTGAACATTCCAGATAGCATTTCAACAGAATCTCCAATGGGATAATGCAGAAGGAAGAAACAAAGCTCTGAGCTAACCATAGTATGGTACTCAACAGACTATATTGTTACAACATAGTCTGTTACAACTGAATTTCCATAGAGGAAATATACATCAGAAACAATAGAAATCACCGACACACATTCCAGAGTGAAAGTGATCTAACATAGTATTTCTAGATCAGATTTCTTATCCAATATTTAGAGATAAATATGTCTCTATAGTAAATGTTTTTCTGCTTCCTTCCCTGAAGTTTCCAGATTCCAATACATTACAACCTTTAATTAGAGTCTCAGCAATCTAATATAGCTCCTTTTGCTGGCTCCAATATGTTGCTTCTCGCCTAGACACTTAAAAGGTAAAAGGTAGTTCTCTAAAGAAGAGGAAGAATTGGGAAGGATTTCTTTCTCCTATGTGCCAAAGTAAGCATCCCTCCTCCCAGAGTGACCTGTTTCAGGCAGAGAGGTATACAGTATATTAGGAAAGTTGGCAGTTTACATAACAGGCAGCCAGCAATCTGGAGGACTGTGAAAGTAAGTTGGCATCACAACAATTGAACTAATATTGTAGAGTATTAGAAAGTAAGTGTAATAGAGGGGGGAAATGGTGGGCAGCCCCATTGGTAAAATCAGCTTCCTTTTCCTCTTCCATTCTTCTAGGGAGAAAGAAAGGATGAAGGCCAAACTGGCAAAACTCAAATACACACAAGTAGATTTCAGAAAAAATCTGAAGAACAAACTGGAGAATATGACAGAGTAACAATAGGAAACTAAGCAGTATTTTGTTTTATGCTCCCTCTACAGTTCACCAGGCAAACTAAATAGTCATTCTTTCAAAACAATATTTTTAAACAAGAATTTCTATGCATGCTAGGAATTGAAAATCTGGAACAAAAAGTGAAATAGTCAACAATTTTGTTTCAATGCTACTGTTGCTGGCTTGAAACTGATGATCTTCAAAATACTTTTTTTAAATAAAAAGCAATACATAAAACACCAAGTTTTGTATTAAAGCACTAATTGTCCTGAACACAGTCTTCCTTGAAAAAAAGTTATCGTTCAACTGTACAATTATGCTAGCAACAACATGTTTCGTGTAAGTCAGAAACAGCACATATTGTTTCATAAACTTTTTTCATGCATACTTTTATTCACAGCAAAAGCATTATAAATCAAACATGCTTGTGTGATGAATGCTTTGATGTATACCTATTCCAAATGTTTATTTCTATTTCTCCACTATTCTTCTTCGTTTATTGCACCCCAAACACATAAATAGATTTTTGGCAGAAAGGGAGAAGAATTGCCCTTCATTGCATAAGTATTATTCAACAATGATACCAAGTCTGTCAGGGCCTTCAACAGTCTCCTCCAAATGAAGTTCTCAGCTATCCACCTGTCATGTGGCACAGTCACTCTTTGAAGGTGATGTCAGCAGAAAAGCTTGCAGAAATTTTCTTCATGAGTAACAGTGACAAAGCCTTCCTGACTGTATTTTCTTCCATTTCTCCTTCCCCTCTCCTCCTGTTCCCCTTCTTTTGAAGCAAGTTGGCACTAGCTGCAGTAAAAACTAGCTGCAGTTGTTATGTACACAACCCATGATTTATGAGAGATTCAACATATGGTGGAAAAGGGAAACTAGTATGTGATGGACCAGTAAGCCCTTCTGAAGATTGAGTCTACTATAATAATATTCTTTAGCTAGTGGATAAGGTAGATACCATGCTCAAATAAAATAAAATTGCAGGAGGAAGATGAAGAAGAAGAGGAAGGAAGAGGAGAAGAGGAAGAAGAAGACAACAGCAGGCTGAATGGAAGAAATGCTATGTCTGGCTCTTGGAAATCTGAAGATAATTGTCACCAAATTGACAATAATGACATAAATATTTATTTAAAAACCTATTTGACTTTAACGTTGCTTATTTCCTAGTTAGTTACAGTTGCCTACTTATGGTAATTATTAATTTGTTATGTATAATGTATAAATGTATATTATCTAGAGATATGAAATAATATACATTTACATTTAGAAATGTAATATACATTTACATTTAGAAATCTTCATATTTCTACATAGTAAATATACAATAAATAATTTGCTGATTATTGTTGTTCTGTAAGATAGCAGTTGATTCCTGAAAATATCAATTCATAAATACATTTTATTTTCTCATTCTGGTTTATTAGGTCATAGAAGAAAATAAAGTCAGTCAATATAAATCAATAGAGAATCTCCTGAGTAAAAATAATTATTTACTTCAAGCAATCAGCTATTCTGATCGAAACAAGTTCCTCTCAGCATATCCTAGGAACTCAAGCAAGCAAATATCATGGCCTAAAATTGATGCTTTGCCAGAAGAAACAGAGGAAGAAGTTCAAGAAACCCGGCTGTGAAGATGCTTCAAGATGCTGTTGCATACAGTTTTCTAGAGTTGTTCAAACATCAGATAATCAGATATCAGAACAAATGGATACAGAAAGAACACGACTAAAAATGCCAGAACAAGAACAGATTTAGGAATTTAAATTAATGAATGAATGTGTAATCTGTCTGCATAAAATGCTTCAAAATGCAAGGGTCAAATTAGGTATCAAGGATATGTATGTTAGACCTGATCCCATATAATCTTTTCATAAAATATCTTCTTTTTACAGACATGGAATGATCAGGATGATAATCAAGTTTTTAAGTTATAAATTGAATTTTTAAATATCATAGTACATATTTTTTTACATTATGTGAATATCATACAAAACAAGCATAGTTTGCACTTGTATTTTTAACTACAGTAAATCCATAAGTAAGTCTGATTCTAAAGCCCTGGTTTTTTTTTCCAGAGAACAGACCACGGACAAAGCATATGCTTTTTGAGATCATTGCAAAAGAGGTCATGAACTGCATCTATTGCTGTGCAAATTATAGATATGTCAGCCAAAATGAATAGTTATGTTCTGGATTAACATAAGTAAAGGAATTGCCAGCTCTTAGTTTTTGACAAAATTGGGCATTTAAATCTTCGTAAGAACATATGAGAACATAAATTTAATTAGGGATTTTAAAGTTGTTTTTTCTATATATGAAAAGGACATAGAAAAAATGTGATTGAAAAGTATATAGTTTTTGTAATACAAATGTATGAAAGCTGCATAACTTTAAAAAAAAGGTTACACCCATTCATGTGATAGAAATTATATTTAATTTCAAATATATTATCTGTTATAATAGCCAGGAAAATATTAATTAAAAAGTAGGAAGATGGAATTAATGAATTGCATTTCTCTTGCTCTGAAATAATTCAACTTTGTTGGTATTTTGTCCATTCTGTTTGTCAGATTAATCTCTTCCTATATGAGTTGAAAGACACCAAGTTATGCTGTGTAGACTGCTCCTGTAAGATATAGTAGCTGATGCTTCATAACCATTGTAAAAGAAAGGATTAATTGCTAATCTACTTCTCTATTGTATATGGATCAGGAGAAATTAGCATGTTATTGTTTTTATAGCCAGCAAAATGAGCTTGGGCATTGTTTTCAGTTTTTAAAATTTAGCATTGTTTTTAATTTTTAGAATTTGTAATTTTTTAGAAGAAAAAAAATTACTTGACTTTTGTGATCTTTTATACCACACTATTTTATAGTTAACTGAAATTTATCTAGCATATTTATTTTATAATTTTATTAAAAGTTACTGTGGCAGTCCTTTAATAAAAATGTTCTATATTTTAGAAATAAAATGTATAACAAATTGTATTGGAATTCAAAGCGCCATCACAATTGTTTTTATTTTAAAATTTTATACAATTTAGAGAAAAATCTGTAATGAAAATCCTATCTACTAACTGCTACATTACATATTTTGCTTATTTTTGTTGTCTTAATTGTTTTAATGTGCAGTAATACATTGATCCTGATCAATGAGGTTGTGTAATGCAACACCTTTAGACCAATTTTTTTTCTTATTTCTACAGTGAGTTTAGCCGTAGTCTTAATTTGGTAGCCAGGGTTCAGAGCAGATCAGCAGTGTCACAAGGCAGTTCCTGACTTATCCTGGTGCTATTTTCTAGAATCTAGATCTTTTTAAGCAACCAGTAGCATTTTATTTGGGTCTAAAGGCTTCCCAGGAATTACCACAATAACTTCAAAATGGGTGTTCCTCTGCTGATCTGTTTTGTAAAATTCTGGCTATCCTATTCTGTACAACCTGCAGCTTTTGAGGTAGATGCACATAGAATGCATTGCAGTATCAAGTGGGCATCAGGATATGATTGACTATTGTCAGGGTATCCTCCTATTCCAGAAACATTTATAACTGTCACACAGCCAGAGTTGCTGGGTTTCCAACTGTTCCTTTAGAAGAACCTTAAAAGTCTAAAAAATAAGCAACAAGTTATTGCTTCAATGCTTAGCTTGTGGGCATCCCAGAAACATCAGATCAGTCATTCTATTAAAAAGAAATTGGTCCCTATAAATATATAAGCTGCCAGCTATTTAAGTATTTGAGTCCCACCCATTCAGTGTATGTTTTAAAAAGCTGATTGGATAACAAGACTATAACAGAGACATAGGGCTGTACACCACCCTCCATATTTTATTTGCTGTGAATATGCTTGTGGTACATAGATAAATTGGCAGATCATATACACTACAGATTTAAATGAAAATTCTACAAAATGTCATTCTTTTTTACTGATCTGTGATCATATTATCAGTATAAAAACATTAGGTAGCATTTGTAACAGGTTTAACCATCTGCAACTCTGGTTATAAACAGGTGGTACAAAAGACCATTACGCCAGCACGGCATTTAAAAAAAAATTGATTGAAATGGTTCACTGACATTATTGCATAGCATATGTTAATAAATTGAAAGCTTTCTTTATAACCTCTGGTATATGATCATAATAAAAATTAAATGAGACGCTGTTTAAGTGAACAGAGGTAAATGAAAATTTCTGAATTGTCAATCTACCAGCATCCAATATATGACCAAAACCTTTTATTTAAAAAATCTTATATAATTTGCAGGGTAATAGCATTTTGTTTTCTTGTCACTAGATGGTGCTGAAGAGCTGACACATTTTTATTTGTTGTTCCAGATACTTCTTATTGCAGGAGTTTTGTATCTTGATTTTAGGCAAACATGGTTGCACAGCACAGGTGGGTTCCTACCTGTTCTATCTGGTTCTATAGAGTAGGTAGTCACTCCGCGCTGACGTCACGGAGCCAGTTCCTTTGTTGGCTCTTTGGGAACGGCCATTTTGGATTTTGCTTCTGCACATGCACAGAAGCTATTTTTTGCTTGCCACGCACACTCGAGGCATGACCCTGAGCAAACTGGCAGTAAGAAGATTCAGAACCCACCTCTGTTGCAGAGTTTATTTGTATATGAAAAAGTACTTTTCAATCGTACTCTACTTATATATTTAGTTCAACACTTATCAGATTTAAGTTTCAAAGATTCTGGGTGACTATTAGAATTAGTTTTCTGTATCTGTCTTTGTGGCCCAGATGCGGTAGCTCTCTTAATGCCTGTGCATTTAATTTGGCAAAAGAAGCTTGCAGCACAAAAGCTTATTAAAAATTCAGTCTACAAAATGGTTTCATTCTTTCATAATCTACAATCTAAATAATGTATAATTTATGTTTATTTGCAGTTTCCTATAACCAAAGAGAAATAAGATACCCTAATATGCTTTTGCAAAATGTGAAAGCCTTACTATGTATTATGCCTACAAGACTGGGGGGGGGGGAAGGCTTCAGGTGTGAAGCTTGTGCTTTTCTGATGCCATTGAACTATTGGCTGCAGCTGCTAGGAAATGTGATTCAGAAAATCTGGCACATCATCAGGAGATGCAAATTCTGATACAGAAAGCAGATGTCAGAGAAATTTAGGTCACTAACAATCCATACTGGTCACTGCAACCGAGGCAGTTGGAGGAATCATGTAACCAAGGAGAAGGTAAAAAAAGTTGTCTGAGGCAAAAGGACACAACACAGGCCAAATCCCAAGTGTGTTTCCAGAAGGATAATTGCACTCTAAAGGGCAGTTTAAGTAATCTATCTAAACCTGTCTTTTTCTGGCACAGAATATTCAGGCTCTGATAAAATACTAGGTAACATTGCCAGCAAATTTAATAAGACACCAGAGGATCTCCCGTTGTCTTCTTTCAATGCCTTGGCTTGCTTTGCCAAAATGCATCTCCTGAGCTTTCATGGGACTAAGACACGTTCTAGAATTAATTCACAACTGGAGCACACACTGTTACGTCAGGTTTTTCACTGTGCATCTTTACCCACAGGAAAATGTGTACCCACAGGAAAAAGCTCTGTTAAAAATATATTAATCTTATCAGGTATACTACTACAAGGTTGTATAGCCACATGATTTTATTCAAATTTTGGAAAGAAATAATTTCTTCATTCATGGAACCAAAGGAGAGAGGAATCAAACTCTGTATCTGTTCAGCCAGC
Source organism: Pseudoxenodon macrops (assembly GCA_032467955.1). Taxonomy (NCBI): domain Eukaryota; kingdom Metazoa; phylum Chordata; class Lepidosauria; order Squamata; family Pseudoxenodontidae; genus Pseudoxenodon; species Pseudoxenodon macrops. Next base: position 308,715 of record JANHFT010002981.1, on the reverse strand, counting down.
AAAATGATAAATATATTGCATAATGTGAAGTAATACACTGTAAGAACAGAAAGAAAAAAATCCAAACGTAATACTTGTCTTTGTTGGAAGAAATATCCATTTGGTTCAGTTTCAGGCCAGGAGAAAGACACTGGAGACAAAATGGAGGCTGATTGGAAAGAGAGTCCATTTATTGATGAAGCAGAAGCACATGGGTGTGGTTCTGGGCATCTGACCACATGGAGTTGAGACAGGGTGGCTTTTATACCTTCTCTTGGGCTTTGCATTTGAATTTCCTGTTCCTGTGCAAGAACATGTATTCTATTGGCTGTTGTCAGACTCCCGTGGGGCCATGTGGAGTCATGTTTGTCTTGAGCTCCCAGGTTTGGTTGAAGCTTGGAGAGTGATGATGTAATGAAGAGGCTTGTGTTCTGAAAGGGTGTTGGGCAATTCCTATTGTGTCTTAATGGCTTTGTCCTG
>JANHFT010002981.1:285466-303591 GCA_032467955.1 Pseudoxenodon macrops | reverse complement strand
CTCCCTCTTCTTTGTGGCAGCCCCTGAGATATTGGAAGACTGCTATCATGTCTCCCCTAGTCCTTCTTTTCATCAAAATAGACATACCCAGTTCCTGCAATCATTCTTCATATGTTTTAGCCTCCAGTCCCCTAATCATCTTCGTTGCTCTTCTGACATTTGCCCCGCCCTCACAATCATGTGACCGCACTTGGCAACAGAGCTGCATATACAGTCATCTGAGGCATCCCAGGGTCACGTGATTCCGTATTACCACAGATTTGACCAAAAAGGGCATTTACTGTATTTTTCAGAGTATAAAACGCACCTTAGTTTTTGGGGAGGAAAATAGGAAAAAAAAAATCTGCCTACCAGGTATTCATCTGGCTAGTGTCATCTTAGTCTGGTCAGCTTCAGCACATCATTTTATCCCCTGGTTAGGACTGAAAAAAAGCTTCTTCGGAGGGAGTAGCAATGAAAAAAGCCTGCAAAGACTTAAGGCTGAAAAAAAAGCTTCTTCGGAGGGAGTAGCAATGAAAAAAGCCTGCAAAGATCACTTCACTAGCTAGCACCTCGTTAGGTCTGAAAAAAAGCTTCAAAAAAGCTACATTCGGAGAATAAGATGCACCCAACTTTTCAGCCTCTTTTGGAGGGGCGGAAGTGCATCTTATACTCCCAAAAATATGGTACTTTGGTTTTTTGCCAAAAAAAGCAGCCTATAACGAACCATGCAGGGGTGGTATCCACTTACCTGCCCTACCCCTTTGCAAATGTGTGTATCTACACATGCGCATGTCCTTCCGCGCATGCGCCCAGCCTCTAATATGTATCAAAATAAGACGAAATAGACCCGGAGCCCAGCCCACCTGTAATTTCCACTACCGGTTCGGGCAAACGCATCCAAATTGACAGAATACTACCTCTGGAACCATGATTTACTTAATGCCTGCCGCAATTTCTTAGCAACCATTGCACAAAAAAAAAAAGTCATAAAGTAATCACATAAGCACTTTACAATTGTCACAACCTACAACCATATTGGGCAGCCGGGCTCCATTGCAGTCGTAACTTGAGGACTACGGTGTACAGCTCCCTTCAAGGAGACGAGGAAGAGGAACCAAAGTCAGTGAGATCATGTCTGTCTTCTTCTCCAACCACCTGCAAAGTCTCCATGGCGGAGAGCAAACAAGACGTCTTCAACCTCTCAGCACAAAAGCTTCCCTCCACTTCAAGACTCGCCTGAATCACCAGAAATCTCTCCTTCTTTGCTCAGTCTGTTCTCGAGTGTTAGCAAACTCTCTTCTCCAGACTGTGGTTTAGCGCCGCAGCCATGAAAGGACCACGCTCTGAATGCCCCTTTATGCTTCCTTTAAAAAAAAAAAAGAATTAATGGTTTATTATTTCTGCTCTTTATGTTTCGCAAGCGGAGGGAAGGGCTGTATTCTCAGGGAAACTCTTTTAAGGCAGGCTATATTTACCAAAAAAAGAAGGAAATTTTATTTTAGGCGTGAAAGCAAAAACAGGGAGGGATAGATCCGGGCCAGGCCTCCAGGAACATCTACCAGGAAAGAGTAAAAAAAAGAAAGAAGTCAAAATGGCGTCTGCAACATTGGAAGCGAAGGCCTGTCTGCTGTTTACCTGCATGGTTGATTACACTGAGGCGGCCACGATCTTGAGTTTTAAAAAAAAATTATTTCTCCCAAAAAACCCTATCAGGAACTTTTGTAGCAAAGAAAGGATTGAGAGCAAAGGTGGGTTCCTACAGGTTCGGACTGGTTCTACCGAGTAGGTAGTAGGCCGCTGGTGATGTAAGGGAGACGGTTCTGCTGCTCCGTGGGCGCCGCCATCTTTTTTTCAGCAGAAGCTGAGTTTCTTGCACTGCGCATGCATCGCCATCTTGTTTTCGGCCTTTTTTGGGGGGCGATTTTTCAGGGCTTTTTTCTACTGCGCATGCGCGCACGTGAGGCACGTCCATGTGGCGCGGGAGGCAGCGAACCGCCGGTGAGGTAAGTTACAACCCACCCCTGATTCAGAGATGGACCTTCCTATTCCTGATGTGGCATTCCGGGCCACAACACAACATAACTAATATTTTTTTCGTTATCTGAGGCAAACAATGAATCTGGGATAGGCAGGCTTTGTGGCTTTCTGTTTGTTTGTCAATTCTGAGTTTGCTTTCTGTCCTTTTGAAATAAAGGTGCGTCTCTCTCTCTCTCTCTCTTTCTTTTTAAAATTCTTTTAGGATGCTCTGAGGGGCCGTGGGAAGGGGGAATAGATATTTCCATGTAAATAACACAAATGCTACCGTCAGCCATCAATTGTTCCCTTTCTTACTGTTCTTCATATTCTGGGATAATAAATACGCTTTGACATTTGCAGAAATTGTACAGTGTGAATGGGTTAAGGGAAATGAAGGAAAACATGCACCCAAACATATATTTTGAATGCAACAGTTTAATTGAGTGCACTTATGGTTGGATTCACACAACCAGAGGAACTGGGGTTAAAAAAAACACCATAATTGCTATGTTTACACTGTGCCCAAATATAAAAATCTCACAGTGCCTTAAAGGGATAATCTGAGCCACTCAATATATTCAGACAAGGGCTGGGTTCCCAAAGATGCACATGATGTTTTAGTTGTATCTATTTCCATCCCAATTATTGTCCAATTCTAGTTAGTTGTGTTATTGTACTTATTATTACTCTGTCAAGGACTCATCTCAAATGATCTAAGCGCCAGAGCTCACTATAACAACATTACCAAAAAGGCATTAATAATTGTTAACCTAATCTTGTGTAGTTTCTTCTCCAGTAATGTTGAACTACAAACGAGGTCATACAATACTTTTGCTAGACCAATTCTTGAATACAGCTCATCTGTCTGGAATCCGCACTGCATATCAGACATTAATACAATCGAACAAGTCCTAAGATATTTCATGAGAAGAGTCCTCCACTTCTCTGCTCGCAACAGTATGCCAGACTTGAAAATTTGGGCTTGGACAACCTAGAACTAAGCCACCTACATTCCAACCTACCCGGAGTACATAAAAATTATCTGCTACAATGTCCTACCTGTCAATGAATACTTCAGCTTCAACCACAACAATACACAAACACATAATAGATACAAACGTATGGTAAACTGCTCCAAACTCGATTGCAGAAAATACGACTTCAGTAACAGAACTGTCACTACCTGACACTGCGGTTTCTTCCCCAAACCCCCAAAACTTTAACCTTAGACTGTCTACTGGTAACCTCATCCCATTCCTAAGAGGTCTTTAAGGGGTGTGCATAAGCGCATCAGCGTGCCTACCGTCCCTGTCCTAATATTCCCTTTATTTGTATCCATTTAATGTATTCATAATCATGTTTATACTTATATCTGTTATCTAATACATGCTTGATGAATTAAATAAATAAATACATCAGTGAAATGTGAGAGGTTTCTTTGGTGATAGCTAGCAAGCCAAGAATGGGAAGAGCTCCTATGTGACAGACATTAAAGGTCTTCCATAATGCAAAGCATCAGAAATGTCTTATAACTCTAGAAAGAACATTTATAAAATAATGTAGTGTTGATATACATATGAAAATAATTATCTAAGACAGTGTTTCTCAACCTTGGCCGTTTTAAGATGGGTAGACTTTAACTCCCATGATTGGCTGGGGAATTCTGGGAGTTGAAGTCCACAAATCTTAAAGAGGCTACGGTAGAGAAACACTGACCTAAGATATATAAAAGTATTTTTAATTGTTTAATTGTTGGCAATGTTAAAAGTATGCATAGTGAGCTTGTAAGAAAAGCACCAAAAAAAAAAAGGATATAATATGATTTATTTATTTATTATTTATTTATTTATTTTGTCAAGAATATATAAGATAACAGATAAAAGCATAAACATGATTTAGAATACATGAAAAGGACACAAATAAAAAGGGACATTAGGACAAGGACGTTAGGCACGTTGGTGCGCTTATGCAAGCCCCTTATGATGGTTTAGAGAATTGTAAAACCAACAATCAGAGGAAACCAACATTTTTCTTACTATGGATAATTAATTAGAAAAGACTTATGTATGAATACTTTTATATATACAATGATAGGGAAATTGTTATATGCGCAAAGATAGAAACAGGAGAACCCACAATGGAGGAATAGACTGTGAAGATGGTAGAATTGCAGAAATGGCTAAATGACCTGACAAGAAATGACTTGTTTGATTAGGGAGGGATCAACTACTTTTATGAACAACTGAATTCGTGGAATTTTAACTGAAAAGGGATAAAAATGTAGTGGTGATTTTTGGAATTATAAATTAAAAAAAGACTGCATATGGAGGGATGTAAAGTCTGTTAAATAATTTTGAAGGGGGAAAGTGATATCAAGCAAATCTATAACTGCTGTAAAGAAGATTGGAAATCACATCTTTAACTAATTTTTCCTTTTGCTTCCTTTTCTATTCTTTTTATGTCTTTACTTTCTTACCCTTTTCTATATTTTTGTGTTTATCTTTCAACTGTAAAAAAATTATCTGATTAAAAACTACACACGCAGATACAATCTTTGTTGAATCATCTAATGGAGCATCCAGATGTTTTGAAAAAGTCCATCAACTAAAAAAATCAAAATAAAAACAAACTGATCCTCCAATTAATTATAATTATACATAATTTTTCTGTAGCCAACATAACCAGAAATCACTTCCCTGAATGTCATTTAAGAGTTTGGTTTGAATTTGGGGTTGTCTAAAATGCGAGGAAACTAACAATGGGGAACCAATGGGGTAGTTCAAGTCCTGCCTTAGCCAAGAAAGCCAACTGAGTGACTTTGGGACAGTCTCTCTCTCTCTCTCCCTCTCTTAGCCCAAAACATTTCATAGGGTTGTTGTGAGCAAAATAGGAGGAGGAAAGTATGTTGGATATGTTCGCCACCTTGAATTAGTTTGTAAAAATAATAAAAATGGGATACAAACAAATAAAAATAAGGGCTTCCTCCCCTCTCATTCTGTAATTCACAGGTCACCTTAATATCTTTGAATCCTAATGCTTCTCATGTTATTTTTACAATGGTAGGAACACCACAGAAGCAGAAAGAGTGGGAAAACATGAATGGCAATAGTGAATCAATATATTATATTCTAACATGATTTGATGGGAATTGTAATCCATCAACATGTAGCAAGTATAAATTCTTTAAATCTGTACTTTAAAGAATTGCAATACATTTTGCTTAGTTCTATATAGAAATTATTAGGAAATGAACAGGATTTCTGATGATTTTGGGTAATGCTGATTTTCTTTTCCACAATATCTTGAAGCTTGGAAATGAGGATAATATTCCTATTTATATTTTTGAAAGGATGTCTCTTCTTCCCCTCTTTTGCCATCCTTCAAGAAGAGAATATGTTTTGAGAAGCAAGATGGAAGACGTATCTAGGTTCCACCATCTGCTTTCTGTATTTCGGAGTCTTTCAAAGCTTGCCTGCAGCTTTCTAATTTGGAGAGAAACCCGCTAATAAATGCATGACCTTCACAAGGAAAAGCTGAAAGCTGCTAAATGCTGCTGAGATTTCTTTGCATCGGAGCACAATTCTGGACATGTTTCAGACACATTTTATTTCTTTTTTAAAAAGTAAGTTACTGTAACTAATTTTTATCTACAGTTAAAGCAGTAACAGAAAACAGTAAAAGAGTAACAGTAGTAATTAAATATATCCAAAAATTATACAGTTGTCATCTCATTATTATGAGATCATGACACCTGTAAATTAAAGATGGAACTGTATTAATCTCATATTGTTTGGGTACGAAATCTTTCAGATATTGCAACGGGAGCAACCCTTTCCCCCAAATGAATATTATATTTTCTTAAGTAGCAGTGACTGGATTATTGTGGCCTAATAGAATGTTCTTTGCATGTGAGTTTTAATTTGTTCAGTTTAAGGCAGCAGTGGCGGGAAATATTTTTAAAGATGACAGCAAGCAATTATGTCAAAAGTTCCATAAAATGTCTCCAGCTGATCTGCACATTTCTTCTGAACTCACAGATATGATTTGAGCAGGTGCCACTATGGCTAATAGCTGCCTTTGCATAACTCCCACCTGTTATGACCATCCTGCATCAGAAGTCATTGGTACCTTGGTCACCTCTCAGATGATATGGAGCTGTGCTTGGAGACTACTGAAAAGCTACATTTGGTCCACTACTTACAGGTTCTTCACATTGTATCTGGATCTGAACTAAAAGTTTCTGGATGCAATTCAGAGTGCTGATTGCCACCTTTAAAGTCCTACATGGTGAAGGACCCAAGCAGGACTTCTTATCCCAGCAATCTTAGCCTGCCCAATAAGTATGCGGTTTAATTCCACAAAGGCTCTCAGCAGCTCACAAATAATACAAAAGTGGAATAGAAAGAATTAAAAGGAATCTCTCTCCTGTCCCTATAACAATCAATTTCCAAGTCATTGACACATTAATGGGCAGGAAGGGAATTCCTACTTTTCCACTGGTATTCTTCTCCTTTGGAACTCTGAGATAACATGGCCACCCAGGCTGCGGGGCCATAGAAAATTCTCCTGACCTGGCTATTTCAGAAACCCTTCAGGAACTGATTTAAGAGATGGAGTCTCCCTACCACGCTAAGCAACAATCTTATGTTGTTTTGGGAACTGTATGCCATGAGATGAGAATGATACCATTTGGTTCTTGCAAGAGACATCTATATACTTCTAAAACTCATATTCTCATGACCTTTAACTGGGTGAAATAGTGCATCACAGAGCAACAATTTTTCAACCAAGCTACTTCAAATGGGTAAACCTGCGACCCAGGACTCCCAAGGAAATGACATTTGGTAAATTTTATAAAGCATGTTATGACATAAAATGATCCTAAAACACTTTACGACATAAGATTAAACTTTAGCACAGGATAAAATATATCCTGTGCTAAAGTTTGTCTGTGCTATCCAGGGCTAATTTCAAGGCAGCTCCATCTCTAAATGTCTCCCAAAAATTTTAAGAACTTTTCAAGTACATTAGAAGTGTTGCCATTGTTGAAAGCATTGAGGAATCTGGTCAATAACTATAACTGAAACAATGACCCAAGAGGTTCTCTATTACTCTATTTTTTTCATTCTGTCATTGCATGGGAGTACTGTATATGCTGCTTAGAGTTATTTGTGGCTGAAGCAGTTTATAAGCTATGTAAATTTTAAACAAAACAACAATGGAATGGAGACAGTTTGGCCTCAATTACAAAAATCTATTCAATTATTGCAATAAAGTGCTATAGCACTTTGTTTAAAACCTAAAAAACAGTGATTAATCCTGAATAGGATTTAAAACCCTTTGAAAACAGCAATTAATCCTGAATAGGATTATTAGATTATTAACTGGGATTGAACTATTGTATTTCACCCATAACATAGGCTCATTTTAGCTCAGATCTATCATACCTTTTTTCAAATGTAAAGAGCTGAACATGCTACTGCAAACTTCTATCACATGCCCTGCAGCTTCTCATGTACCTGCTGTGATGTGATGTTTGTATTCCTGATGTTTGCTGAAAAGACTGGATCCTTCTGAGGGGTGCTGATTGGTAGTAGCAACTCATCCTCTGAATCTATTATCTGTGAAAAATGGATAAGGCAAGAAGAGGGGAGGGTCATTTTTACATTGGAATTCTTAACAATATAAATAAAGCCTTACCAACAATATGCTCATAGAGATACTGTATTAAAATACACCATTGCATGAAAGATTTATACATTTTTGTCTTGAATTACCAAATGTATTCCTAGACTTTAATAAATATGTGTTAAATGTTCTTTAACACATATTTAAAGAACATTTAAATATGTGATGTTTAAATGTAATGTTTAAAGGACATCCATAAACCAATATTTCCTTTTTAAATTACTATATTTATTCAGTAAAGTCTTGCAAACATTAGGTGAGAATGGTTGGGACTCAAATTTTGTCTTGCAACTTTGGCTTCAGCCAAATAAATCCACGACATCGGCAAGAAATCTTTTCAACACTGATGAAATTACTCAGTTTGATAATGAAATGTCTGCAAGAAAACAGCCAAGCTCAGGGAGCACCAAGACCTCACAAGAGCTTTGGTGGTGAAATTTGGAAAGTCTCCTCATTGTGGGGCGAATTAATTTATACAATATACGGTATATGAAATCTAAACATGGAGGAGACACACACATATGGGTTTTCCTAATTCCCCATATGACAAATGCAATTTGTAAACAAAATCTTAACCCAATATAAAATCTCTGGTTGTCATCACTATTTAAATGTTTAAAACTTTCTGCATTATGACATCTGTCTGAGCATGAGTTAATTTACGCAATGCAAAATGAAATATGAAACACTGAGGAGGAGACACCCACTTGAAAAGAGGGAGAGTGAATTAACTTTGGGATGTAATTAGTTTTGCTCAATTGGTGCTCCAGAGGTAATAATACAAAGACATTTTGGGGGGCAGGCAATTTCTCACAAGTAAGTACTTCCACCTTACTCTACCATCTAGTTTTCAGGATTGTTGGAAGATGCACTGTATTTTGCTATTGCCTCTTCTTCTTCCTCCTACAAAAAAAGGGTTATTTTGTCTGGGTTTCTTTGCGTTTCTCTCCCTCTCTGTGTGTATACTTTGGAATCTTGTTGAGTCTTGGCAACTGCCTGGACAAATACCCTTAGTATTCCTGGTATGATTTCAGAAGTGATTTACCATTGTTTCTTTCTTGGGGCTAAGAGGGAGGTACTGGCCCAAGGTCACCTTACTGACTTTATGATCAAGGTGACCTTAGAACTCACAATCTCCTGGTTTCTAGCCTGATACCTTAACACTACACCAAACTAGCTCTTGATTTAAACTATTTACTTGGAGTGAAAATAAAAGCAAGAAAAGGAAGAACAAGAAGGGGTAGAACATCAGCTAGCTGTCAATTTTGTATTTCCCCCTCCCAAAGGCCAACTGGCAATGTCCAACAACACAGAAATTTTGCTTTTAGTTGGCATGGAGGTGGAATGAATCCAGTAATCTCTGCAAAAAAGCCCTAACTATCAGAGCAAAATGAGGGACAGAAATCAAAGGTGTGTCTAAAATGGAAGAGAGCAAGGTTTATGAATACTCAAAATATATGAAGGAAAAAAAGGAGGATGAAAGTTGAGAAATACACTGCTGGACATGCTGAATTTGACCTAATAATCCTGATTATATGAAAAATTTATCAGCTCTCCTTCATTCAGAGATATGAAGGTGAAATTTACAAATGGTCATATACTCAGTACTAGTCAAGACTTCTATGGGGCAACATAATAGGGAATGGTTGTTTTGGATTAACACGTATTGTATGCGAGATACTTTGAAAAGAACTTCCACAGCAGATGGTAAGAGAAAGGCAGGCTGAAGTATAGGGAAAAATAGGCCTCAGGATATACACTGTAACTGTAAGAATCAAAAGAAACATTACATAAGAAAGCTTGGACATTGTTGCAGGGGTTAAAGAAAATACAAGGAAAGAAAATAGAATATAGAGAAACTTAGAGCTGACTACTATTTGTGGAAAAGAATAATACATACTTTACTGATGTCAGATTCCGATTTGCTTAAACAAATACTCTGAAGTTCCTGTAGAAAATCCACTTCATCATCTGAACCAATAGTTAGTCTCTGTTCTAGGTTTAACACACTTAATGGATCATCTTCGGGAGACCTTGGAAAGAAAAACAAAATTATGTTGAAAAACTTATCAGATGACAATCTATAAAATGGAATTAAGAAAATGTTGTTTATCTCTTACAGATTAATAGAGAAAGTATACATGGAAGCAGGGTAAGTTAATTAGATTCATGCAATGAAAATTCAATCTAAGTCTATTTTTAGTTGGCTGAAAATCTTTCAACTCAACGGAACTCATTGTTTTTTTCTAAACAGGTTTTAAAATATAGGGTACCATTCAAAGATAATATATGTAGCTCAGAGTTAAACTGTGAAGTCCTTGGTGCTGTCTTAGCTTGATTCTTCGCTTGCAGACATTTCATTACTCAGCTAGGTAATATCATTAGTGCTAGTGAATGCCAGAGAGCAAATCACCCATTCACTACACTGATGATGTTATCTACTCAGGTAATGAAATGTCTGAAACCAAACTACGAAAATCTGAGATCACCAAGGACTTCACAAAAATATTTAGTAGTTCATAAATAGAGATCTATTTCAGACGGAAATGAAATATACAATATCTAATTATCAATCCAAATGGAATATTTTGGAAAAAACAGTTTGCACATACTTTATTCATATCTAAAACTATTTATTAGGGAACAAGAAAACAACAACTTGCTACCCTTCCTGGACATCCTGATCAGCAGAGACAACAATGACAAGCTAGAAATGCAAGTCTACAGAAAAACCAACCATACTAACCAGGTGCTCCACTACCAAAGCAACAACTGAACCTTCTGCAAGACAAGCTGTGAAAGGACTTTATTCAAATAAGCCCAAACACACTATAGCAACCCAGAACAGCATAAAAAGGAAATGGAGCATCTATACAACACATTCCAGCAAAATGGATACCCACACAATTTTTATCAAAAAATCCCTGACCACTCAACCCAATACAATAAAACAAACACAAACCCCAAAATGAATTACACTGCCATACATCAAGAATACCTCAGAAACTACAAACAGACTACTACAGCCACATGGAATCGGTGTAGCACACAAGCCAACTGAAGCCCTTCAAAACATCCTAAGCAGACTACAAGACCCAGCAATCCCAGAACAAAAAACAGGAGTCATCTACAACATACAATGTAAGGACTGCAACAACCACTATGTAGAACAAACGGGCAGAAGACTGGCAGAACGCATCCATGAATAACAACTAGCAGTCAGAAGACATGACAAAAATTATTTAATTTCACAACATATAGACAGATTTAGCTATAGTTTCAATTGGGAAAATGTGACAATCCTAGACTAGGCCAAGTCCAAAAATGCCAGGGAATTTCTAGAAGCCTGGCACTCTGACAAATCAGCCATCAATAGACACATAGACATTAACTACATCTATAGACTATACAAAAGAGACAATCATCCAGCCCAAAAGAGGACAAAAAGAATCCAGAACTTCTCCACCAGTAATCAGCACCCAACTCAGCATAGATTAACTCCAAGGTTAACTTCAGACCAACAATCAAGTTAAGCAATACCCCAATCAAGAAACTGCCCAACAGCCATCAGTAAATAGCCCAAGCAAAGAATCTCTAAAACTTCCCCCACTCACACTGACAAGCATGTCACCAGAATATAAACCGACAGCCAACAGCACTCCTTACTACAATGGGTCTGTTACCTATTGTACTCCTTACAATAGGTCTGATTTCCCTGAAAATCAGACCTATTCCCAAAATAAGCCCCAGCTTCATTTTTTACGTTTAATAATACACCCTAATATAAGCCCTACCTCAAAAATAAACCCCAGTTAAGACCCTGCCCACTCTGTCCCACCATCTGGTTGTGCAAGGTGGGGTGAGGTGCATGTGTTAAAATCGAGCTAGGGCAGGGGTTGGAGCTGCCCCAGGCATCTTGCACCTGCTTATCTTAAGACCACTGCAGCCAGGTCTCCCATGCTCCGACATCTGTCGCACTGCTGCCTGACTGCCACAAGCGGCGGCACTGGTACGACGTGCCATGCGGCCTCCTGCCACAAGCCGTGATACCAGCATGATGTGCCACGTGGCATCTGGCTGTGAGTGGCCACAGAAGTCAGCCAGCAGTGTGACAAATGTTGAGGCGTGGGCAGCCTGACTGTGGTGGTTCCAAGGTAAGCGGGTAAGACATCCCCTGAAAATAAGAACCGGTGCCTCTTTTGGAGGCAAAAAAAAAGACCAAATCTTATTTTGGGGGAAACACAGTAGCACAGATGATGTGTACCTAGTTAGGGTAATGAAATATCTGCAAGAAACCAAGCAAACTCAGAGAACATCAAGGATCCCTCATATCTAAAACTATTTAATTCTCAAAATCTCTGAAAAAACTAAATCTAATTATTCTGCAATTGTTATTTGAGTTCTTTTAGTTGTTTTCCTAATTTCAAACACTTCTGGGATACTAATAAAATAGAATTTAATTTAGTAGAATTTTCCAATATAATATTCATAGTAAAATCTACACATTTTTTCCACTGATTTTTAAAAAAATTGTTACAATATCTTTGCACTATTGGAAAGATTTTTATATTTGCAAAAGGCCTAAAGAACATGGTCTTAATTACAAAATCTAGCCATCATACTAAAATTGTGTAAGATGTATTGACTGCTATAATTTCCGTGCAATAATGGAGAAACATACAGTAGGTGACAAGTACGATGTATTGATTTATTCAATGGCTAGAAAACTGTAATCTGAAATCTCCTTGAGAAGGGGACAGACATCACATGCAAACACAGAACCTACTTTTTTCCTAAGGAAGACACTTTATTCCCATTTTCCTTCAATACATTATGTGATTTAATACCTAAGGGAGAGAAAGGATCGTAAGTCAGAAACTCATATTTTATGCCCATATTTTTTCTATCTATCAACTATCCCTGGATGAAAGTATGAAAATTCCAAAATTACTTAATAGATTTAAACACAGTTGATAAAAAAGATTAAAAAAATAAAAGCCTTTGGCTGGGTTTTTTAAAATATCAATAAGGGGGGTTCCATTCAAATGTCCAAATAAATCACTCCTGTTGTCTCCCAATTTCCACTAATATTTTACCTTCTGCACTTCCCTCCACCTTACTCCAGGACAGGGCTGATGAGTGGAGTGACTTCTTACGTGGACTTGTGTTTGCCTTTCTCCAAGCAACATTTTCTCCTTTTTTCTTGGGGCAATTCTTATAGTTTGATACCATAGAGAGAGGAAAGTTTCCTCCTTTAAAATCTGCAATGTACAGCTCCATTTCTGTAACAATGGAAATGAAAGAAGCAGGTGACAATACAGTGGTCCAACGTGATTGCCAAAGTATTAAGGAAGTGCAGTGCGGTATTAAGTCTTTTGTTTAAAAGAGTATTTTTCCCACTTAGTTTCATTCTGACCTTCCTTTCACTCTAAGCTTATGATCCCAGGAATTAACAAAAAAGCTAATACAAAGAAAACCAAAGATCACAACAGCAAAAGTAAATGTTCCAGAGATTTACACATTTACCACAACTTACCTGATCTGGGAAGAGGGCATCCATGCAGAACGGCTTTATTTAACAATATGCTGAGTGCAGCTTTCACTACTGCCTGCTGCCCTTGGCTTGGACGTTTTTTGACTGCCATTTGTTCAGATGTGGGTGGTCTTCTAAGAGAAGCTCTGGAGAGAATTGCTTCTTGAACTCGGGGAGCAATAATGGCATTCCACAATTTTGACATCCACCTTGAAGCAGAACGAAAAAAGAAATAGGTTGAAGAGGTAACTATCATTTCCAGACACTGATGCAAATATAAAGAAAAGGGTAGTGCTAACACAGATCTAACCACCAGTCTGCTATTCAAATTACAATGGTTTTATCTACAGTAGTTTATTCAATGTGGTAGCATGTCTATTTCTCCATTTTCCCCAACAAGAGTGATATTCACTGAAAGTGCTCAAAGAAGCAGCATAATTTTGACAAAGTATTAGTTGCAGTTTGGGGTCATAAGTCAGCATCAAAATGTTATCTGACTCAAAGTACTGATTTTCTTCAAACTGCTAAGGAATGGTAGTTGTCCAAAGCTGTTGAGGGGGAGGGGAACTCTGACATCGTATTGGCACAAAAAGGCATGGGCTGTAAAACCAACGGATTATAGAAAAGGAATGTGTTGGTCATTAAAAAAAAAGAATTATATTCCAACTTATATTCAGAAGGAATTAAGGCAAATACAGGTAGTCCTTGACTTACAACATTTTTAGTAACCATTCGAACTTACAGCGGGCCTGGAAAAAGTGACTTATGACCATTTTTCACATTAACAACTGTTGCACCACTCCCATGGTCACGCGATCAAAAATTGGATGCTTGCCAGCTGGCATGTATTTATGACTGTTGCAGTGTCCTGTGGTCATTTTGCAACCTTCTGACAAGCAAAGTCAATGGAAAAGCCAGATTCACTTAATAACCAAGTTACTAATTTAACTGCAATGATTGACTTAACAACTGTGGCAAGAAAAGTTGCAAAATGGGGCAAAGCTCGCTTAACAAATCTCTCACTTAACAACATAAATTTGTGGTCATCAATCGAGGACTACCTGAATATGTGTCCCAGGATGATGTTGCAGGATCCAATCTGGGTTGGTCACCAGGACCAGAGGTTTAGTCTTCTGAACCTTCGGACTCATGCTGGAACCCGCCCTCAGGGGACTTCTTCCCACCAAAAGTTGCCTGAGGATGGGCTCCAACATTAGTCCGAAACCTCTGAAGACTAAACCTCTGATGATTGACCCTGATTGGATGTTTTTATTCAGTAGTTCAGGTGGCTACATACATAGTACTCCATTCTTTTTTCCTCCTGTAATAATTAATTTGTGAAGTAGGTGGGCGGGTCGAAAAAAGAATAATTGGTCAAGGTAACTCAGAGCATTTCTATGGTGAAGGTAGAATCTTATTTGGTTCCTCCACCATATTGATTTTCAACACTAGATTATGACTTTGATTTAAAACATTCAAAGGCCACAGAAAATGCTCCCAACAATTTCACAAAAGTAATATTTTTGAAACAGAAAGGAAGGTCTGCAGAAGGGAAAAATATCAGGAAACTTAATGCTAGCCACATATAATCAGATTAATTAATGAACGATACCAGCACATCAATGCTAGTATAGTGTTACTGGAATATTATATCAATCACTATATTTATTTATTATTTATTTATTGGAATTTTTCAAATAAAAATGAGAACAGGAATAAAAGAAAAAATACAATGACAGGGACGATAGGCACGTTAGTGCACTTATGCACCCCCCCTACTGACCACTTAAGTATGAAGTAAGATCCACAGAAATAAATTTGGACTGAAACTGTGAAAATTTGTAGCTGAGACAACTGGATCAGGTAGAGCAGGGGTGTCAAACTCAAGGCCTAGGGGGCGGATCCAGCCTGAGGGATGCTTAGATCCCGCAGGCCAGATGCTTAGACCATGGGGCTGCCCTGGAAACAGCGAAGAACTGGGCCGTGGTGCCTCTGCCAGTGAAAGCGGAGCTCAGGAGGGCCACACGTGACTCTCCCAGACTCTGTTTTCACTAGCAGAGGGTTGCAGGAGGCTGTTGCAAGCAAAAATGGAGCTTGGGAGTCCATTTTTGCTGGCAGAGCGCTCAGGCCAACACAGACACCCTCCTGACAAAAATCAGCTGGCCACATCCACTCTGGCCATGCCCACCTTGGCCCCCCGAGGTCAAACACAATCCTGATGCGGCCTTCAATGACATCGAGTTTGACACTTGTGAGGTAGAGCATTCCAGACTTCGACAATTCTATTACAGAAATCATATTTTTTACAGTCAAGTTTAGAACGATTTACATTGAGTTTAAAGTGGTAGTTTGTGCGCATATTATTGCGATTAAAATGGAAAAAGTCATTTACAGGTAAAGCATTACTACATATAATTTGTATGTAATACCTAGACCTGACCGCAAGCAACACAGTTCTAAATTATCCATACTGAGAATTTCGAGCCTAGTAGCATAAGGAATTCTATTGTCTACAGAAGAGTGCAAGACTTTTCTGGTAAAATACTTCTGAACCTGCTCAATTATATTGATGTCAGATATATGGTTGGAATTCCAAACAGTTGAACAATACCCTAAGATTGACCTAGCATAGCTTTTTATAAGCTCTAATTAGCAAAACAATGTTTCCAGACAAAAACTGCGCAAAATTAAATTTACAACTCTTAATGCTTTTTTAGCAATGCTGTTACAGTGAACTTTGGAGCATAGATCATCAGAGATAAGTACACCTAGGTCCTTAACAAACTGAGGGTCATCTGCTAGATCAATGCCACCTAGCTTATACTTGACATTCTGATATATAATGCAATGATTAAGCTTTATGAATATATGGGAAGGAGATGAGATTTACTCAGAGCAGACTCAAAAAACAAAGATTTGTCACAGAAGATTTCAGCATATGCAGCAGATAGAAAAATATGAGAAAGTAGAGTTCAAAGAAGATGAAAATAATGATCTTTACAATAAAAGATTACTCCCAAATAAAAGATAGTAAGTTCCCACCTAAACCATGTTAAAAGCTAATCATTTATCAGTATCAGAATGGCAATATATACAGTTAATATATTCTAATACAAGCAAAACATTTATTCACCTTGTTTCTCTTCTTTGGTGAATTACTTCAAAAATAAAGAAATATTTAAAAACAACTTTCCAAACTAGAAATGTAGGTTAGTTATAACCTCCTGAATATCTAGAATAAAAGTACCAGTCAAAGTTTTAAAATGTCAAAAGCTTTTCATTGCTTAAATACCAGTAAAGCTATATCTCATTATAGTTCACACTTTCCTACTAATACTGGCCAGCTTTTGGCTCTTGCATTTAGGATTTCTTAAGCCACTTAGAAAAAATGTGAGTTCTCCCCCTTTTGGGAGGGGGAGGGGAAAGAGGGACATGATTATAAAATGATTCCATTTAAAAATAGGGAGAAGTAGTAAGTTCGTTCTGTATGTTGCATTTGAACAAATCTGCCTTCCCTACCCCATTTCTCTCTCTCTCTCTCTCTCTCTCTCTCTCTCCCCATATTTAATTCACAACAGGGCAAATTAAAGAGAAGAGGTAAACTGAACACTGTACTTACTGCATTTAATTTTCCTCCAACCTCAGTGTTTATAACTCCTTATTTCACAACTAAGCTTGTGGATCATTATAATAGATACCTTGGGCTAAAATATTTTACATTTAATGAAGTGCACTGCTGAACGCTTATGCTGTGATAGATTTAATAGTCTTAACAAAACCATAAGCCTTCTTCTGACAGATCGAGGCAAGTGGTTACATTAACCATCCCTATAAGAAAGCTCCTTTTGGCTGTGTTTCAAAATATTCCTTATCACCATCTTATAAATCAAAATGGAAAAAGTCTGAATTAAAACCAAAAAGGGAAGCATTGATGTATTAGAACTGAGGAACCAGTATGGGAGTAAGGAAATAGGAATTTATCTTTAATATCATCACCCAAGGACTTCACATTTTGTTGTTCTTCAGTCTGTTCACAAAACAACAATACACGCACACACACACACATTTCCCCCCTCCCATGGAAAAGATGAATGCTTCTTCCTATGAAAATCCAAGCATAGTATATCAGCAATGCTGACATTTGTGAGGCAAACACATGCTTAGCAATTTTTCTGCTTATTTATTTTTAGTGTCTTGTTTTATTTATCCAGAAAATAAATATTTAAACAGAATCCTGTTTCTGACAGTCACTGACCACCTTTGAAAAATCCTTACTAAAGTATTTTTTTCCATCTTCTTGCTTCCATAACATGTTGAGACTTAAATATAATTTTTCATCTTTAGAGCAAAATTTCTCAAAAGATCCATCCTTATCCCAAATTTAAAGGCTGAGAGTTGAAGCTGACAGAGAGGGTTCTGATAACAGCCATCTGTATGCTAGACAGTTCAGCTATTAAATCTATTGGGAAGTCTTAAAAGCAGTGTTAGATATGAGTGATGGCCAAAAGTAAGCTGGACTTTCTCACCAGTACTATCCATCTTACTAATGGAAGGCAGGAGTGCCCAGTGCTTTGGAGCAAAGGGCCAGAACTCATCTCTGATGAATAAGATCAGGCAAAAGCTAGAATTTGATTTAAAGCAATTAAATGTTTTAGTACGATTACTTCCTGGTATTTTATGCTTTCCCTTTGAGAATATTAAAAAGTAACAGCTTAAGAAACATCTGTTCTCTCAGAGATTTGATTAAGCTTATCTCAGCCCTACCCATCTGATCCAGTCTTTTTTTTTAACTTACCGTATTTTTCTGAGTATAAGACGCACCTTTTCTGCCCCTAATTGGGGCTGATAATTTGGGTGCATCTTATACTCCGAATGTAGCTTTTTCAAACCTTTTTTTCAGACCTAA
>JANHFT010002981.1:231787-259264 GCA_032467955.1 Pseudoxenodon macrops | reverse complement strand
TCCAAGGTGGGTAAAATGAGGACCCAGATTGTTGGGGGGCAATAGGCTGACTCTGTCAAACCGCTTAGAGAGGGCTGTCAAGCACTATGAAGCAATATATAAGTTGTAAGTGCTAGTGTTGTTGCTATCCTTATAATGTAGCTATACAATTTAATTAGAAATAGTTCACTTGGTCCTGTCTCCTGTCTGGTCTACCTAATAAGGCTGACATCAATTTTGCAAGTCTGAAAGTACAAATCTCCAGCTTTTGTACCTCCTAGAAGAAAAGGGATCTTGTAAAGCTGGACCACCTCTGAAAGCGAAAAGAACTTTACTCTGAATCGCCAAAGGGCATAAAGGTTTGCAGAAGAATTACAATTCTGTACAATATTCTTGGCTCAATTTGTGGGCCGAGCCATTGGGAGTGGGCAGGTTGTTATTCCTCTGGAGGGAAAAGAGAAATTCGTCCACATCTTCTCAACTGCAGTCTTCCCTTAGCAATGACAGAAACTACCGTATGTTTTAATAAAAGCCTTCCGGCTAGAACTTCCTTCATATGTTCAAATGAAAGTCCTAAAGAGATTGGAGAGGTGGAAAGCCAGGGAATTTGGAGGATGGTGGGAAGTGACTGACCAGTGGAATCCCAGGACACAGTAATTTTAATACTGGTAGTAACAAGACACTGACCCATCCTCCTTGGTCACTCAGTTACTATGCTTCTCCTAGCAGAACTTGGGAAAAGAATTATTCTTTGAAATAATGGCTAAACCATAAAAGTAAAGGTAAAGGTTCCGCTCGCACATATGTGCTAATCGTTCCTGACTCTAGGGGGTGGTGCTCATCTCTGTTTCAAAGCTGAAGAGCCAACACTGTCTGAAGACGTCTCCGTGGTCATGTGGCCGGCATGACTAAATGCCGAAGGCGCATGAAACGCTGTTACCTTCCCACCAAAGGTGATCCCTATTTTTCTACTTGCATTTTTACATGCTTTCGAACTGCTAGCTTGGCAGAAGCTGGGATAAGTAATGGGAGCTCACTCCATTACACGGTGCTAGGGATTCGAACCGCCAAACTGCCAACCTTTCTGATCGACAAGCTCAGCGTCTTAGCCACTGAGCCATACAAGGCAGTAAATCCTACACATTCCATTTCCCAATGTAGAGACATGTGAGGTCAGAATTCAAGATAGTGGCCAAGACATGCAATCAAAGCCTCACCCCTTTTAAAAGGTACATCATGTACACAACATACATAAAAAAGGAAAAGAATCCCTAATCATATGGATGCAGTTGTCCTATTGCCTTTTAGGGATCCTCCTCTGAGGAAACCTCTGAAGTCGACCTGGATAGATTTTCTTCTATCTTGAGGAGCATCAGGTCCTCTAAGATCATATCTTTTGTTTAAAACTGAGGGGGGGGGAAAACCTGAATGGGCTTTTTTGCTTGTAAAGAAATGGACTTGACTCACGAATGTACCAGAACTATAAAACTCAAGGTAATGTTCAACCAGGTATCTTATTAAAAACAACGATAAATCTTTGTTGTTCTGACTTGCTCTAAGAACTTGGAGATATAAACATACATACAGAACATGCCCTTGTATATTCCACTGTTTCGCAAGCCACCTTAGCAACAAAGGACAATGCAAACTTTCTTCACAGAAACTTTATAAAAGCGGTATTTGTGCGATAATTACGCAAGGCATGTATGCGATATGACCTCACTCTTGAAGCTGTAGAATCTCAGTTGGGAGAATTTGCTGCAAACAAATCCTTGCTTTAGTGACTTAGGAAAATGAACCCCTGTCTGAAAACAAGTGCTGATGGGCCGTAGTAGTTGTCAGTAGTAATAACTACAGGCCGTAGTAGTTGTCAGTAGTAGTAACTACAGGAAAAATAGTAGTGAGAGCAAGGATAGGAAACTAGGTTTTTCCCCTGCCCAGATTCTTCAAAACCCCAATAATATGCACATTCTCATTCTTCAGAACCACTCATCATGACATTGGGTTTTCATCTTCTTCTTTTAACGACCCCATAATCCCTTGCGGTGTGGAGTCGGGAAAACTGAACGGAGCTGAGTGTTTACTGGCCGGATGCCCTTTCTGTCACCAATGCGGAGTTTGTGCAGCAACACAAATGTTCATTGCACGTATCCGGCCCAGGGGCCATAGTTTGAGGAACCCTGATGTAGTGCAATATAAAAAAAATGCAAATACTTTTTCTGTGGACCACCAAAATTTTCTCATGGATCCCCAGTGGTCCACGGACCACCAGTTGTTAACCACTGGAGTAGAAGACTTCCAAGATCCCTTCTGCATTCACTCTACTCATATATTTACCTAACACTTTCTCACTGAAACTGAAAAGAATACCTGTTTTTGTTTGAATGTTGTCCCTTTTTTTAAATTCATAGAGGAGGAGTGGGGAAATAGTCTCGGCTTATTGTTGCAGTACAATTCTTTACCAATCAGGAAGAAAGAAAGACTACACGACCTGTTTGATTTATGTTATCAAAAAACCACAAATATGTCCCAACAGACGGGACGTGATCTGAGGCAGATTTGGAATCTCTAGTTGACAGAAGGATCATTGCCAATTAGTTCAAAAGGTGAGATTAGCCTTTTAAGTGACTTCTTGACCAAAGAATTTTCCATCTCCATTATGTATACTGAATTTTTTTTTCTCAGATTGCAAAGCCACACAGGTGACCTGGCAACAGAAAGGTGGACAAACAATTATGCTCATCATTCTGATAACAGGGCCAACCAATGGATAAGGCTGGAGGTCTCAGGTAATCCTATCCAAAGAGATTTGCAATCTTTATTTATTTTATTTATACATTTTTCTTTAACACAAACTACAAGCATTTGCAGATGGCCTGGTATTTATTTTGGAAGAACCACTAGAAAGCATTAAAAAGGAAAAATAGAAGAATGTGGATATTTTCACAGGATTGAAAATAAACAAAGACAAAACCAAAACATTAGTTAGAAACCTTACAGATAGACAGAAAAAAAATGCATTCATAAAGAAGGTAGACCTCCAGGTAATCCAGAAAGTAAAATACTTAGGAATTTATTTACCTGTATTCTGCCAGTTCCTGACTGCCCAACTGTCAGAAGTATCACTTGAGTGCCTTCCTTCGGTAACCAATAATAAAGAACCCTATCCATAAAATAAACCAGGTACATCAGGGGTGTCAAACTCAATTTCACTGAGGGCCGTATCAGGGTTGTGCTTGACCTTGGGGGCAGGTGGGTGGGGACGGGCTGTGTTGGCATGTCCAGCTCGAGATCATTCATGCCAGGGCACCTGTGGTGGCCCAAGCATTCTGCCAGGGAAAATGGACCTCCTAAGTACCTCCTGCAGAAGGTTGCAGGAGCCACTGCAGGTTGCAGGAGGCCATTGCAGCTGAAAAAGGAGCTCAGGGGGCCACATACAGCCCTCCCAAGCTCCATTTTGCCTGGCAGAGACACCACAGGCTGGTCCTTTGCTGTTTTCAGGGTGGCCCCACAGTCCAGATTTAAGCATCCTTCGGTCTGGATCTGGCCCGTGGGCCTTGAGTTAGACAACTCTGATGTACATGATTAAAATCATAGATAAGTGATGCCTCATCTGATATACCTCATCCTACACTCTTTACAAGTCTATCAAGAACAGCTTTCTCATCACGGAACCTTCCAGACCTAGCGGACTACAACTTCTACCAGCCATTCCTAAACGAGGATCAATCATTTAGAGAGCAACATGTTAGGACAGGCAGGGTTAGAGGAGAATTAATATTCATCAACTAACCTACATAAACAGCTCTTTAGACTGCAATCCACTCAACTGTAATACTTATGAATTGTTTACAGTTCCGGGGGCAGTGGAAATATGGGCTCCAGAACTACTATGCCTGATATGTAAGAGACAGACTACGGAATAGCAATTGCACTTAGCAATAGATACCGCTTCACAGTGCTTTACAGCCCTCTCTAAGCGGTTTACAGAGTCAGACTATTGCCCCCAACAATATGGCTCCTCATTTTACTGACCTTGGAAAGATGGAAGGCTGAATCAACCTTGAGCCAGTAAGAATCGAACTGCCAAACTGCAGGCAGCCAGCAGGCAGCAGAGGAATGTCTCATTTAAGAGGGCTTCTGAATCAGATTGAGGCCTACAGTGAAATTTGGAAATCTCTTCTACTTTTTTAGATTTCTGTGAAGAGACATGCTGAATCATTTAGAAGAGAACTGCTGCAAAGATCTACTTTAAAAGAATGTCCATTTGCCTTTTGTTTTTATGTTTCCCTCGGGGTAACTGAGGCATAGCCTGATGATAGCCCATTCTCTAATATATTATTCCTGGTTAGGAAATGAGCTCATTAAATCCTTCCAGAATTGTGGCATAGATTTCATTTCAGAAGGATTGAGAGTTGTAGATTGAAGAATAGTGGTCACCCTATATGAATACTGCAATGTATTATTTTATGGCAATGTGTTTTTTCCCATCCCATCCCCTTCCCTGATCTCCATGCTATTGGAGTCTGTGATTCCCATGGACTGAAATTGCAGTAGTTAATCTATTATTTCATGCCCATCCTATGGGTAAAGACAGAGAGAGTTGGGAGGGCCTATAGGTATCTGGAAAGGGCAAACATGAACGCACATTGGAGCTCACAGCTTTGCAATGCTGCCTTTTCTGTTGCTATGGACTTGCTAATTTGGTTCTGCAGTGATAGACCAACCAGAATCGCCATCAAAGTCTGTGCCATTTTAATATTCTGCTCAGGTTGGAAGAAGGCAGGAAAAAAAGAAAGAGAAAGAAAGAAAGAAAGAAAGAAAGAAAAGCTTTTCACTGGTCAACAAGTGATTTAATTAATGTTGTAGACATTTTAGAAAAGAGATTCTCTTCACACACCCCACACCTTGTCTAGTTAGCCTCCAAGACAAAATCAGTCTACAGATGGATGGATGGCTCCTTCTACACGGCAGACAAAAGAAGAAGCTGCCCTTGCTTCCACCCCATGGAAGAGATGATATTTGAGGTTATAAATGCCTTCTGAGGCTCAGGAGAATTATGCATTTTACTGCAGATACTTCATCTTTATCTCCTACACATGTATGTTAGCAAGCATACCAATAACAATTCTAGCATCAGGATGTCAAATATTCATCTTTATTAATTTCTTTAAAAGATTAAAGATTTCTTCTGTCCATCACTCTTGCAAAAAGCTTAAACCTTTATGCAATTTTTCTCAGGTATTGCAGAAAATGAAATATCCCACTCTTTTCTATCCTAAATGTCTGCAGTTAAGTGGAGTTGATAGGAGGCTTTTTCTTCTAAGCAGATTAGTTTTGAAGGTTCAAAGGGAAAATATCTTATGTGTGCAATTTCTTCACTGGCTACCAGTAACTGCCCATGTTTTTCATTTCATCTTAATTTGTGCCTGCAAAGAAATGTCTCATAGGCTGTCAAGAAAAACCAAACTATAAATCAATATAAAGCTTCACTTTATAGATGCTCTTGAAGAAAACAAAGCACAACGCCCTAATTTTCCCTTTTTTACATACATATGAAAGCAAGAATGTGAACTATGTGATGGAGAGGGGTCTACAGCCTTTAAATGAGTCTCTGCACTTATATAGAAAACTAATGGTGTGCAGTGTCTGGATGGGCCTTCTTTTTCTATTTTTGACTGTTCCTTAAAGAACTCCTGGCCTCTCCTTGGCTATTTGGGAGGTGCTCCTAAGGAAAATACACATTTCAGTTATTGAGGCACTAAGAGAAAAGTGATATAGTTGTAGCCTTTGCTTATCCCAAGGGCATTTTTTTTCCTTATTCCATGGAGTCATGGCATAAGTCCAGGAAGAGACAGAACTTTTTGAAAGAGTAGCCAGCAGGTAGAGAGGTGTCCATCTCTAATTTAAAAAATCAATTTTAGGCATGAGTTCCCTGTAACATAATCATTAAAAAAAATCCTAAATCATCTGAATAATGCATACTTCAGGAAGAATTATAGGAGGGCCAAGCATTTCTTTGCATTAATTCACTCACAAAATTTATACATCCCAAAACTGAAACTTAAAAGAACATACCGTATGTTATTTTGTTTGGCAGAAAAGAAATACATAATTGGCAAATTACTTACTTGCAATGTCCCTGAGCGATTGCTGAACACAAGGGGGTAAATCCGTTTTTATCAATAAGGTCAACTTGTGCTTCAGAAGTCAGCAGCAATCTTACACAATCTATGAGTTGAAATATAGAAGAGGGAAATGGGAAGAGGAGGAATATATTACCATTATGTTTAATGCCACTTTCCCAAGTCTTTGCTTTTTAAAATTTCCTGCAATGTAATTCTTCAGAAGTTTTGAGAAGTTTAATAGGCTAACTCCTAGGTCAGTGGGATATGTTCCACTCAAGAGTGCCATTTGCAACTATCAAATTCATGAAATCAATAAAGATACATGTTGTATTTTATAGCAGCCTTAATGAACTATGCGCACTGCCACAAGAATTGAGGCATCAGCAAAATGGATTGGATATTTTCTGACAATTAAATTTTATGTCACAAGATGTAATAGGGACCTTTAGCTTAGGACATTAGACAAGCACATAAAGAAAAAGTATACAAATGATTACTAGTTATAATGGCTGTCTTAGAGCACCAAAATACAGAGTTCTTGCTAATTATTATATTTTGGCCTTGCTTAAGATTTTCCCAGATAAGATTGTTGATCTGTTCCCAACAAATCTCCATTATTTGTTGTGAGGGTTATTTCTTTTTTAGTCATTGTGGGCCTAGGGAACCTCTAAATTACTTTTCAAGTCTTCTTTATTCAGTGCTGAGTTCTCAGCAGTCTGAATCAGAAGCTAGAAACATTTTGAAACTAATCACTATGTGCAACATCCAATGCCAAGTGCAAAGGTTTTGGTGTTACGTACAAAATCCTGATGCTAAACAGCAGAAGCTATTCTTGGTACTAGAAAAGGAACTACACAGCCTATATAATGGTTGTATACGTTTTTATCATGTCTTTTTAGCAGGACCACAGAATAATTGTTATGGATTTTGTTTGTTTGTTTTACAAATACACAGTAAATTTATCTTGTCTTTTTAGGTACATTGAGAGCACATGCACCAAAGCAAATTCCTTGTGTGTCCAATCACACTTGGCCAATAAAGAATTCTATTCTATTCTATTCTAAAATTGCATTGTTGATAATCAGTGATTTCTCACCAATTTCAACAATGTAATTTGGATGGCTTTGAGAACTGCAAAAACCATCTCTGGAGGCATATGTTGCTTATGGACCTACTCATAATATTTGAAACTGTAATATAAATTCCCAATTTGAAAACAGCATTTAGATAATAGCCCAATATAATAAAATATCTGAGAAATTTCACACCTGTATGTCCATTCCTAGCAGCAGAATACAAGGCAGAACAGCCATCTTCACAGGAATCATTAATGTTCAGACCTTCTTCATTAAGCAGCATTGACAATAAAGTGACATTTCCCTGGGCAGCAGCTTGTTGAAGAAGGGTGGGCCTGCCACCCAGGGGAACAGGACCACCACTCATTAATAAAGGGGTTAGGGAGGAAGACCAGCCTGCGAGTTAAAAGCAACATTCGTTAGAGAAAACACACAAGAAGTTAATGCTGCACACTTTGCAAGTTATACATAATGCTCAACAAATGAAAACTCTCAACATTTTGGCTTTGTAAAAACTGAAACCAGCTCTGTGTTATTTGAAATCCTGCATCCCAAGAGAATTAAACTCACGCTTAGCTCTAAAAGGTTATATTTATTGTTATTTAAAACTGAAAAAGATAATTCTCTGTGAGCACAATCAATAAACTTCATTCATATATAGATATAATATTATAATTGAATAGCAAATTTATCCAACTTTAAAGGTAGCTAAATTTAGCAGGAAAACTGTGTGATATTTCACACAGAATTATGCCCCTTTTTAAAAAGTCTGAAATACCAGGTCTTGCAAATAACATTTAAAGAAATTTGCATTTCAGAAAAACAATTGAAAGCCCTGTAATTGATGTATACTTGTTTTTCTGATGGTCTAATCACTTTGCAGTGTCATTTTTAATGGCAGTGCTGCATTTTTTGTGGTGTTTTTAAAAAGAATACTGCAGTGCACAATTAGTAAATGTCATAAAACATTACTGGGCAAAGGTCCACATCATCCTTTAAGAAAGGCAACTGATAGAGCAGAACTTTAGAAAATCATAAAGGTTATCTTGGTTAGACATTCCAGGTATCAGAGGTTAACAGCTTTAGAGGACAGCTTATTAAGGACATGAAGTTTGCTGTATATAGTGCGGAAAACTTTGTGAACTCTTCCTTGATCAAAAGGCTGCAAAAGGAAATAGAGAAGAGAAATGAAAATAAAGACATTTGGATCTGTGAACTGCTCACTAAAATCAGTAAGCACGAAGGAATGTCTCTACTTTTTTGAAGAATATTCATTACATATAAGCTGTTCCTATTCTATTTCCAAGAGGTCATTAATTTCTTTAAGTGAAGCATTATATATGGCCATCTTCCACAACTGGATGTCTTCCCAGTATGTTCAACTTCAATTACCATAATTCCTTGCAAACATCTGGACGGTACCATGATGGGAAAGTAGGATTTAGAGTAATGTTTGCATTGCAATTTGGCATTTATGCTATCAAATTCAATGTAGAAAACAATTTAATATCATATCCATATTACAATGCATTATTAATGAATTTCCAAGTCAAGCTTTTTCAATGTATTTATACTTAGGCTTCTATTCCATTATGAAATATTAGTAAATTACATTAAAGATGGCATGTTTACAATGGCAATAATCAGATTCTACAACAGAGAAAGAAGATTGGGCTTGAAAGTAATTTCAAATCCATAGATACAAAATGCATATAAAGTAGTTATAGCAATATTACAGCCTAATCAGCCTCTAGATCAGGGGTAGGGAACTATGGCCCTTTTGTGACTTGTGGACCTCAACTCCCAGAATTTCTGAGCCAGCCATAATTCTGGAAGTTGAAGTCCGCAAGTCATAAAGGGGCCATAGTTCCCCACATTGGTTCTTGATAATGAGTTATAGTAGATCCCTTTGGTCTTGGATATTATTTAGTGGGCCAAAAGGGAAGCACTGAACACTTAAATAGCCAGCAAGGCACATTGATGGGTTAATAAAAAAGAGATAAACAGAGAAAAAAGTAGTAAAGAAAAGGCAGGAAATGAGCAAAAAGACAATCTTTTGCTACACTGACAACAATAGTTTATTATTTTCTCCACAAATGTTACCTTTGTCCCTAATTAATGTATGCCATCCTGAAGCTTCTTCTAGAAAGCTATTCTATTTAAAAAATGAAAGAAAATAATTATATTCCCAAGCCAAGACTCCAACAGAGATCTCAAGGTCAGGCTAGTGATTGATGCTGGGGGCAGAAGGAGACCAACTTAAGATTTCTTGGTAGCACAGGATGGTTGACTTCTTGGTTGCAGTATCCATGGCAAGCCACAAATGACTCCTTTACCCAAGGGCTAGCTCTTCTGAATATAAATATGTCGTGTTTTGAAGCACCGAGTTCCTGCAGAGCAGGCCATCACAGAAAGTTTGGTGTTTCATCAAGGAAAGGAAACAATACAGAACCGTATCGTGTGAATTTCACAAGATTTCTTTTATCTACAAAACTACAAGCAATTGTTGAAAGCTTCTATCACATATTTTAAAAACATCAAAATCATTAACCATAATCGAAAACAATAAGAAACAGATTATAGGCAAAACAATCAGGTGAAAAACTTTTGTAGTTTAAACCATTTTGTTTCCCTTGATAGATCACTAATTAGAACTTCGATGAATAGGACTCAATTTTTCATTGTTCGGTTTGATTGATTGAGAGCACTTTTGTGGAGAGAATCAGCTGTTTTCTTCATGTTAAATACCAAATTATAATTCATGCTTCACTCTTTAAAATACAAATAATAGAAACAATTATACAATAATTGTAACTTTTATCCTCTTCATCAAATTATGTTTGCACAAGAGTCCTTGGGCTCATTATTCTCGTCTCAAAGCAACCCAGTTTGGTTATGAAAATATGTTGGTGGATACTGACTTGACAAATAATTTCATTTTTTTGTTAAAGAGGAATAAACAAGGATGATGAATTCTAGGTAATATGATTATTATGGAAGCAACTCATTCTTACTATGATGATATTCTTAGCAATAAGTCAAAGCCGATATATGATAGAAGACCAACCTACTTCACGGTCTGCCACAGATTTCAAGATTTATTTTTATGGACTGAATTTAATGATGAATTTATTCCTAATTCCCTATAGTATTGAATGATGCTTTTTCTTTAAATATCAAAAGGGGGAGAAAAAGGAAATAAATATTCAGCATCAATATCTTATTTAGCATTATTGTGAATTGCGACAATCAAATGATAGCATGGGTTTGTAATACAGGTAGTCCTCAACTTATAACCATTTGCTTAATCATGATTCAAAGTTACAATGGCGTTAAAAGTGACTTACACTGCACCACTCCCATAATCACTTAAGCACAATTTGAGTGCTTGTCGGCTCACATTTATGACAGGCTGCATCCTGCAGTCACATAAATGCAATTTGTGGCCTTTTTTTGCTGATTTCCAGAAACAAAAAATAGCAAACAATCTGCATTGGGGAAACTGGATTCACTTAATGATCAGTGTAAAAAATGTCATGAAATTGGGACTAACTGGTTTTATGACCACAACAACTTAGGAAAAAAGTTCCAGTCCCACTTGTTATCATAAGTTGAGCACTATCTGTAGTGACCACACAGAAAACAATGTTGAGAGTAAAGCTCTGGAAAAGATTTCTATTTCAGGAACACAGTTATTAATTAAAGATCAACTGAGTACTATGGGCTATGTGGTTATTAATTATACAGCATAGTTCTTCTTGCCAATGCTTACATTTCATCTTCTTTATAAGCTTATTTGCAATTAATAGGATTCTAATGTTGAATGCAATATCTATGAAAAATGCCTGAAACTTTACAGGTAGACTGCTGCATGCAAAATATGGCACACACAAGTATTTTAAAGGAAACCTGAATTCAATGTGGGGACACATGAATGAAACAGCCCATGACAGACCTTAGAAAGTCTTCTAAAACAACATTAAGTAGTTAAAAATCAAGTAGTAATAGTTGTACTGCTTATTAATTAAGTATAATGTTCAATCCATGCTAAATTCAAAGATCTTATAAACAAGCAGGAGCTTTGAATACACTGAGGGAGTTGTGTAATAAAATTAGGAAACACAAATAAGCTTTGTGGCTTTATATGCAAATGTTAGTAAACATAAAGCATCTGGAAAGGAGAATTGGGCATGCAGTGATGAAGAATGAAAGGAACAAGGAGAAAAAACAGCTTCTGGCATCAGCTTCAGTTTGTGGAGATGGTTAATAGAGAATTCATTACCAAACTTTCCTGTAATTATTTATATTAGAAACAAACCACATGGAATCATGTAGGTTGATTGAAAGGATGTTTCAAAAGAAAAAAGAAAAAAGAAAAAATAAGCTCAGGGCATGGGAAATTCAATTGATCAGAGCATTATAAAATTTCTCTTTCTTGGTTATAAACTTAACATTTATTGGCTTTAAGAAATTTTATGCTGATCTTCAAAACACCTTCCATAAAGAGTTATAGGCAATAAATTCTAAAAGTGATAGTCTGTTCACAAAGGTGTAAGAGCTACAAATTCTTCTCTCCCCTCCCCCTCCATTTTCTCCTAGATAACTAATAGCTTTGATAAAGACTAGAGGAGAAAGCAATTCATTTATTCCAGATCAGTGAAGCAAAGCCTCCAATAGCTTCATATGCTATTTTGGGGGGTGCAGCAGAATGTGACTGGACACACTCAACATAAGGAGCAAATGTGGTCCTATGCCAGATTCACTTTCTTTAGGTGGTGTCACTGAGAATACTCAATGCACGCAAATATAGAGTACCCTTCATATTCTCATGAAGTTGGGCGAAACCCCTAATTCACATGACATCACAAGTGAGGAAAGAATCAGAATGCCTTAAACCATGTGGAATTGCAATCATCACATGAAAAACAAATACAGTATTATGCAATATGGATATTTCATACCCCCAGAGGCCTGGTTAATATGTGAACCATTTGGTTATTAATTGTTGAATAGGAATTTTAAGAAGTTACACTGTCCTGGCTTTATCAAAACAAAACAGACCCATAATTATATTTGTTTGCTTTTACCACTGAAAGTAGAAAAGCAATTACTCAAAAACACGATTGACTTATTAAACTATCAAAACATTAAATATGGCAAAACATTAAACCTAAGCATAACTACAATAGGTTCAACTATGGTAATGTGATTAATCTAATAGATCCTTTCAGAATGATTAATCTACCTTCAGTTGAAGATAATTTAATGAAGTGCTAAAATTTTACACTGAGTTTAGAACAAAACACATTTTAAAGTATTTTAGACTGAAAAATAATTATGTTTAATTTAAGTCAACTATTACTTTTAATAAGTTTTAAACTAACCGCGTACCTAGTTGATAAGCTGGTTCCTAAAATATCTGACAGGCAAATGAAAACAGTATTTTCTCAGAATGTTGCATGCTAAAAAATGTTTAGAAGTGTAAGGATTTTGTGAATAAAATGGCAAAGTCTCGTTAGGGATATAATTTATAGCCATTTTCAGGCGAACTATAGCAGATTGTTCTGAAGAGCTATTAATAAATTTCTATAAGTACTGAATTATAGATCTAAGGGCTGTATACAGTGATTCATAAAAACAATGCAATTTCTTTTATGACTTGTTTTAAATGTTGCTAAATCTTAACAGGGACCAGACAAATGTGATCACGCAGAAGAAAACTTTAACTTCATTCTGTTTAGTTTATTGCTTTATCTTATCTGTATCTGTAAGAAACCAAATGTATAATTCACTGAATCAGGCCATCCACTCAGCTAGCACTTCTCCAGCCAGAAAGGTGGAAGTAGAAACCTTGTGCAAGCACAGCGCATACCTGCTCATGATCTGTCCTTACTGAAAATATAAGCGTGAGTTTAAACTGTCTCTAGAAATTGTTATAAAATTAAGTGCTTTCCTGCTTCATTTTCATTCAACAAAAAGCTGATTTTTTTAAAAAGACCTGCATTGCTTCTAAAGGCCCCATCACAAAAAAAGTGTGTAATTATAACTGAATATTTTCTTAATGTTCTATTCCTATATACGTTAGACAAATATTAGAACAATCCCGCATATTTTAGGGATTCTTCTCTAGTCATATCAGGTCCTAGGTGCTAAAGAGTCATGCTGTCCATCATTTTGCTGTGCATCACTACTTTCCAGGTTATAATTAGAATTTGCTCTCCATAAGAGGATTGATCCTTATTTGAATTGATATACCAAAGTTTTGAGGGTTAGAGCTGGATGTGTAGTAAGCATGAGTAAATTAGTGATATGTATATCATGCTAAACTAAAGAATTATATTCTTCAAGTTGCAAATTTTCCTTTGGAAAATTACATTACTGTAATATAACACTGATAGAGAAAAGGAAAGTTTCCTCAGTCACAAATATTTGCAAGATAGCTTCTGTTTTATTGTAATCCCCAAGGGACTCTTCTGGGCCCACACAATAAGAAATCTAGCTATTGCAAACTTGACTTTCAGCTCTAAGCCCTTGACTTATGACCATTTGTTTAGTGACTACTCAAAGTTACAATGGTGGTGACCATTCAAAGATACAATGGTGATTCTGAAGAAAAGTGACTTAGGACTGGTCTTTGCATTTATGACTGTTTCAGCATCCCCATGGTCAAGTGGGAGCTTGCCAACTGGCATGCATGAATGATGGTTGCAGTGTCCCAGGTCATGTGACCTTCTCAGCCAGCTTCTGACAAGTAAAGTCAACAGAGAAGCCATATTTGTTTAACAACTGTGCGATTCATGTAATGACCATGGTGATTCACTTAATAACCAAGGCAAAAAAAGGCTCATAAAATCAAATGTGATTTACTTAATAATTGCCTCGCTTAGCAACATAATTTCTGATCTCAATTGTGGTTGTAAGTCAAGGACCACCGGTATTATGTAACACAGGGCTGCATGATTCTATCAGTGCCTTGTTCAAAGCAAGAGCTCAACGTATAAGGTCCTTGCTACCAAGCAAATGCCCAGTGTTCACAGCATCTTTTAGAAATCTTTGAAGCCATTATGGCATAAAAGCAGCCTGGTTCTACCTGGTTCCCTTAATGCAAATCTCCCTTGGGAACTACAATGACTATAGCATAATGCTATAGAAATAAATTACTGAAAACTAGAGAACACACACCACAAAACCAACTAAGTGTTTTCATTTAAAAAAATAATCCCCACCTTATCCCACTCAGGGGATATGCTCTTCCCTTCCTTGGCTGTTTTTAACAGTTGCTGAAGATTTATTGCAGACAGCAAAGAACCGTTGACCTTTTCTCTTGGGCCAATTTGTTTTGCACTGTTATTGTTATGAAATTGTCATTTTTAAACGCTATAACTGACTAGGAGCAGCACTTCTGGATATAAATGTTTCAAACATTCTGTTTCTTGGCAGCTTTCTTTTATCAGGTAAAGCAGTTAACAAAGATGACGCAAAGACTGGTGAGCAGCAAAAGCAATAAAGGATTTTCTGACCTTTCTCTTCATTTGGCCTATTATTATTTTTGCACTGAGAGTTCTTTTGAAAATGTACCCTCCATTCTTAGGGAGGAAAGAACTGCGAAGGGATGGATTAAACAAACAGACTCCCCCCTCCCAATACCAAACAACACGTGGAAAATACTTCTAATTTTAAGACAATGCCTCTAAGATATGTCTTCAACTTCCTTGAAAAAAGAAAAAGGTTGGCTGCACAAAATAACCAGAATTCATGAAAGCAAATGAATTTCCCATACCCCTGAAACCTAGAAAGGCATTAAATGGAAGTGCAATGTGACACAGGAAAAGGGAAAAAGGGAAGAAAGAGAAAAGGCAAAAGAAAATATTAGGGGAAAAGAATCTATGGAGAAAATATATATATATATATTTATATGACAATGTAAAAAAGGAAGGAGTTTAGTGGGTACATCATCCTTTACCTGAGGCTGTTACCAGGAGGCTGTCTGAATCACATGGTCTACAGGATGAAGCACTAAGAGGGTTTATGGAAGAGCTACAGGCAATGGTGGTGGGAATGACAAAGGAGCTGTCAGAACATGCAGGTTGGCTCAGTCCAGGGGACGGGGAAGGCCAGGCACCCACCTGAGGCATGTCCATGGATGGAATGGCACAGCCTGCAGATGCCACAGATAAATCTATTGTTGGTTTTGGTGGCAGCTGTGGTGAGGACCTAACCTCTTCATTTACTACCCTGATTCCTTGAGGTGAACAGGAAGAAGATGAAACCAGGAGTTTGCCTTCAGTTTTGGCACCTACATTAGGGGAGCGACCACTATCCATAATTACTTTAAGTTGTGGGTGTGGCGGAGACGGAGTCTGTGAAAGACCTGGCTTTTTGGGAGGAATAGGAGGGGGGTTTCCTCTGTCAATCCTCGAAACACTGGGAGTCTTTAAACTCATTCTGCTAATTGGGGGAGGGTAAGTGCCGACATCTATTGAATGTGACATTCCTGGACGTCCAGGTGCCACGCCCTGAGGACTCGTGAACCTTGAAAGGACTTGGGTGACTGTATTCCGAGCCAGCTGCTTGGCAACTAGGTTGTCTCGACTTGTGGGTGAGGCGTCTCTTGATGTAGGGCTTTGAGTCGTGTTTCCATTTTGATCTTGATCATTAGCATTGGATTGAAATCGAAATCTGGCTGCCTGGACTCGTGGATTCAGACCTTGATGCCCAGTAGTGCTAACAGATGGAGAATGTGGGGAAGGGATGGATGATGCTTGCAAGTAGCTTTGGGGTGCTATACTGGGAGCCGGAGAGGATGCAGCGTGATCTGGAAATGGGGAAGACAGACTTATTAAATCAGGTGAAGCCATTGGTCCATTCTCCTCAATTCGCATTTGACTATGAGATAGATTCGAAGTAACATGGGACAGAAGAAGGTCGCTGCAGGATGAATGCCTGTCAATGATGGGCTTCACAAATGCTGCATTGGAGGATACATTCACTTTTGCATGCCCCGAAAGCAAAGGGTGGATAGCTGAAGGCTTTATGGGTACTGTTAAAGGCAACTTTCTAACACTTTCATTTCCACTGTCTGTTAATACTGCATCTGTCTGGCAGGAAAGCGTCCTCAAAATTGGTCCCTCTGTTCCAGTGGAGACAGAAACAAAGCCTCTCTCTTTATTCCTTCGTGGAAGAGAAAGGTGGAGTTTTGCATCACTTTCCTTGTTGAGCTGCTCAATTGTTTTTCTCATTTTCTCCCTCTCTTCTTTGAGGTCACTTGTGTGAGCTTCTTCTCTGCCAAGACGGGCATGCAGCTGCTCCCTCTCTGTGTCAAACTCAGAAAGCTGCTTTTCCATTTGGGCTTCCATCTGTGCGCTCCGTTGTTTCTCCTCAGCAAGAGATTCTTCCAACTCCCTGGATTTCTTTTTCTCTTCCTCAAATTTAGCCATGACTTCTTCCACCTTCTGGGCCTCTTCTACCAGTTTGCTGGATAGTTGTTTGCATTCTTTCACTAGCATCAGTACAACGTGTTTATTCTTGCCACGCTCCTCCTCCAGCCGAGCACAGAGCTTCTTATGTTCCATTTCAAGGGCTTGAAGCTGCAATTTCTCCATTTCCAACTGCAAAGAAATGCAGAATAGCCTCATTACCACAAGGAATATTCAAAGTATTTTAGTGCATATTCAGAAGCAATAATGGTATCTGAATAATAGTCAAACTATTATATCAATTGCCAATAGTCAGTTTTCATATAAGTTTAAATAAGGGTGAAAGATTTGGCTTTGCTGGTTTTCCAGAAAGTTCAAAGAGATAAGCAAGGGCAAAACCTATAAAAATGGTCTCAGCTGCAGACTCCAGCACAAGTCCAAAAGCTCAGAAAAGTAAACCTCTGGTTCTGGTGACCGACCCAGATAAAATCTTGCAACATAATCCTGGGACGTGCATATTTGCCTTCTTTCATGTCTCAGTTCTTTCTGCGTGTTTTCTTACTATTTTGATTTAATACATATTTTAAAATGTACTATTCAAACCGATACTCTGAATGTCTATCTTCACTAGTGTCTCAAAATGCATATCTATCCCTCTAAGGAGCAATTGTACCTCAGGATTGCTAGGAATTATCAGAAGTATCTCAAGTGGTGGAGTTTGCCCAGGACTATCAAATTATACCTCCAGATAAAATAGATGTACATGGCTACTCCAGTTCTCAGAAAGCTATTGCCGTAATAAGAATCATGGTACTGTTATATCTGGCTGCAATTAACTGTTCTATCAGCACTGAGACTCAATCATAGATTTCTAGCCTTATACTTTTTGAGGGGCACATCAATTACCTTTTACTTTGTCATGTTAGGGATCAGAATCTCTGAAGTATCATCCTTTGCAAAGGTGAGAGCATATGAGTAAGTATGATGGGGCAGGAACAAAAGTACAGGTAGTCCTAAGTTATGACAGCAATTGGGACTGGAATTTTTGCCACTAAGTGAAATGGTCATAAAGCTTGAGATCATATGACCACCTTATTTAGTAATGGCAATCCTATCATTCCTCATTGCTATTGTTAACTGAATCCCACTGGCTGTTAACCAATGTCTCACCTCAAGTCAAGCCATTCCAAAGCCCCAGTGCCCCAGCCAAGCCCAATTCAGCCCAGCCCACAATGTGGCATAAAGCCCCACTTGCAGCTACCCTTGCCACTCTGCACTCTGAGGCCTTGGCTGCCCTGCACTCCGCAGCTCCAGCTGACCATTGCTGTCTTTTTGCTCCCACTGTTGAAGAGGTGTGCTTGGCCTGGCCCTTCAAATATGACCTAAAGAAAAAGGCCTCACATGGCCAGCCCAGGTGTGTTTGGTGAGTAATGAGAGCAAGAAGATGGTGAGGGGCAACTGGGGGGGGGCAAAAGTGCAGAAGTGGGGAGGGAGATAGGCAGGTGGGAGTGGTTGAAATGCGCCTGTGGATATAAGCGCACCAGAATTTTGATCACATATCCATCCACAAGGGTGTTGCCACAACCATGATTTCTAATTAATTTGACAGTCATCTGATGTAGTGGTTAAGGCACCAGACTGTGAGTTCTAGGAGATGAAAGCCAGCTGGATGACTTTGGGCCACTCACTTTCTCTCAGCCCATCCCACCACATAGGGTTGTTGTTGTAGGGAAAATAGGATAAAACTGAGATATAAATAAACAAACGTCAGGGACTAGGCATACGTACCATTCATTCAGCACTGCTGTAACTTTGAGTGAGCACTGAATGAAGGGTCATAACTTAAGAACTACAGTACCTATAATCTTATGATTTTTTTATCAATGCTTCACATTAAGAAGCTTGGGAATCTCAGTAGAAACTTGCATTATTGTGACCACTGCTGGCTGGGTGGAAAGAACTAAAATAGCTAAAGGTAAAGCGCCATATTATCTCCATCCTTAGAGAATTGTTTTATTTCTCCTTCAAATCCAGTAAGTAGTATCACAGATTTCAGATGCAGCAACATTAAAATTGTCAAAAAATATATTGGTGTCCTACTGCTCAAATACTCAGTTTGCTTATCTTTCTGGTACAAATTATTTCTCCAAAATAGAAGCTTTTTTTAGCGATTTTTTTTTGCAGGGTATCTGAATCAGGACATTTACTTGCTCCTTTCCTAACAAGCTAGAGTTGGCAGGCATGTTTGTTAGCTGGCACAGTGTAATTCCCATATATTTTCAAATTTCATTATAATTGTTCGCACAAGCAAGTAAGTCAATGAATTCAATTCAATGCCAAATATGACTCTAATAAACTTTCAAGTGTAAACACATAATCAAGGAGAGATAAATCCTACACTTCTCTCAAAAGGAATATCAAATTAAAACAACAATGTTTTGTCAGCCATAGTCTTATGTCTTTAAATTATTTAACACTCATTCCTGTACTTTCCTGTGCAGGGGTCTCCAACCTTGGCAACTTTTAAGACTTGTGGACTTCAACTCCTAGAATTCTTCAGCCAGCTTTGCTTTGGAGACCCCAGCTTTAGAGTGCATCTGAGACTGCTTGAAGATTCAACATAGCCATATTTAAGATCTCCCATGTCCTTAACTCAGCAGACAATGTCTTTAGGATAGAATGTTCACCATTGGGATAACAAATCACAAAAGCTTTCTACTGAACATTCATTGGCATTATGATATATTTGAATGTCTAATGCTTAGATATAGGAAACACCTTGGGTTTGAAATTTTAAAACCATCAGTGTTTTCTTCTACTTTCATGCTCCAGAATCTAGGATCTTCCACATTAAGTATACTTAATTAATAAAATAACATTCATTGTATGAATGTATTTCTTTACTTGCCAAGTAGTAAAATACTCAGCATTTTACTAGTATAAGTTTAGAACAGAATAAAACCAGAAACAGCACAAATGCCCTGGCATGGGGAAGCATTTATGGCATGTTGCTACCAGAGATGAAGGACAGGATTTTGGTTCATCTGCTTCCTGCTCCATATAGAAAAGCAGGAAGCAGATGGGAAGCACTGCTGAAAAGACCTCTTGGTAGTCATTCCCATTCCTCTGTTGGTGGAGCACAAGAAGACGACCTTCAGAAGATGATCTTAAACAGAAGTGTAATAGGGTGTAGAAAGTAACGAAAGCAGCCATGGCAATGCAATTCCCACTCCAGACAACTTTTTACGTGGGTTCTAATTTACCTTGCCGGCGGTTCGCTGCCTCCCATGCCGCGTGGGCATCCCTGCGCGAGCGCATGTGTAGTAGAAAGCCCCCCCGAATTTTTATTTTTAAAAAGCCGAAAACAAGATGGCAACAAGAAAACAAGTGCCAGAAATTCGCCGTCTGCACATGCGCAGAAGAAAAAAAATTTATAAAAATATTTTTCCCCAAAAAAAAGGCCAAAACAAGATGGCGACGCATGCGCAGTGCCGGAAACTCGTTTCCTGCGCATGCGCAGAAGAAGAAAAAATCCGGAAACTTTCCCCCCCCAAACAAACAAAAAAAGGCCCCAAAAAAAGATGTTGGCGCCCATGGAGCAACAGCACCGGCTCCATGACGTCACCAGCAGTCTACTACCTACTCGGTAGAACCGGTTCGAACTGGTAGGAACCCATCTCTGCCCTGTCAAGAGAACCACTTTGGTGCAGTTGTTACAGTATCAGACTAGAAACCAAAAGATCTTAAGTCCTAGTTCTGCCATTGACATGAAGCAAGCTGCGTAATCTCTCTCTCTCTCTCTCTCTTTCTCTCATTGGCAAATCACTTCTGTAATATTAGTACAGAGATTTGTTTGCATGCATGCATGCATGCTTGCACGCACAAACACGCACAAACACACACACACACAGTGACAAAATATATTTACAGTATGTCTTAGATTAGCACTTGGTATAGCAGCCATAAAGGCCTTGGAAAAGCTGTTCAGATACCATGATATGTCTGTATCTATAAAGAGCAGAATTTTCCTAGCACCTGGTTTCCAGGTGAACAGAAAGTTTGACTTTGAATTAGGATAGAAATTATATTGATGCTTTGGTATGTGGTACTGGAGAAGAGTGCTGAAAATACTCTGAATAGCCAAGACAACCAAAAATGAATAATAAAACAAATCAATCCAATATTCTCTCTTTAAACACAAATTACTAGGTTCAAAGGATTGTATTTTGGACACATTATGCAAAGAGCCCTGAGTCCCTTGAGAAGTCTATAATGCAAGAAAAGATGGAAGGTAATAAAGAAGATCAGCTAAGTGGATGACCTCAATTAGAGAAGTGATGGATGCACTGCTAGGAGACTTGACAGGTGTGGCTGTGAATAGATCATGTGTAAAAAAAAACTACTGATGTGGTTGCTAAGAGCTAACACCAACTTGATAGCACAGGTTAATTAAAAATGGAGTATACATAATATAGTAAATTATAAAGTGGGATTAAAATGATATGTATTCTTTTCTTAATGAACAAAGGATATTATTTCAGGTGAGAAATGAGTGTTATTGAAACTAGATAGATTTGTATTGGTGTCATGTAAAGCAAACAAGTGGCCTTTTGAATCCTGTGTTAACACACACACCCTCATGTGATAATGCCCTTCCAATGAAATTTTCAGTCAGTGTGCCAGCATCATCTCTGGGGTCCATCTACATTTGTCAGTCTGTCTGTGGAATGACACTTTCACAACATCTCACAAATATTTGTAAGCCAGAAGATGAGATGAAAAATAGCAGCATCCGTACAATTAGGAGTAATAAAAGCAAACTTTCTCATGTGTAGAAAACTAACCCTTCAAAAATTTCTACCCTGCTTGTAGGAAGCCACTTAAATATTTTAAAATCATATTGCACTACACAACTCAGACCATTGGGTAAGGTGAAGAAGAAAAAAGGACAGATATCTTTTGATAATGTTTAAATAATGTATTTAAAAATGAAATTCAAAAGGAAAAATGGAAAGATTCCTTGCTCCCTAATAAGGTGTTTGTAGGGATAGGCTGCCTAGATCAATTTACTTTTCAGTGGTTTGTTTTAACATACTATATTGTGAAACTGTCACAGACTGGATTGAACACAGTTTTATATGTAATTGGGTTGTGAATGAAAATAACAAGACATAAACCAAGGATCAATGTTGTCCTTTTTAACTCTACAGTACTGAGCCTAAACTAAATACATATATTCCAAAGGATCACAGATCATCGTTTGCAATATGATGCCACCTTATGTTCACCAATGAGATTCCAATACAGAAAGAATGGTGGGTTTGTGAAATGGGCAAGTGGCCATTTCTTCCATTTTACTTTATACATAATTTGCATTACACATGAAGTAACCTTGCCACTTGCTTGATACTCTGTATGATTGTATCAGTATTTTATGGATCAAATTATGGGCCCTAAAGGGGGGAGGGGAGCATTACAATGGTTGATGAATTAAGAGACAATCCCACATCCCTCCCAATGCATCCATCTCCCAGCATCCACCTCCCAACCTCTCCATCTTTTAACTACAATTTTATCGGGATTTAGTTTGTTTGGCATGGGAAGGGGGCTATTTGGAAGAATTCTGATTGAAAATGTACCCAAAAAAATGGAAATCAGATATTATTCGGAAAAGCTTTTATTCTACAGACCAGCAGGTCATTGAGAAATATTTGGCATAGGATCCAATCTGAGTCAGACACCAGGATCAGAGGTTTTGTACTTATGCTGGAACCCAACCTCAGGTAATTTGTCAATCTCCAGGATGTCTGCACTGGGCTGTGTTATGTGTAGTATTTATGTGATGCCTGGTTGTGTGTGGCTTTCAGTTCTTGGTTGAGGTGTTGATGGTCAGCTATTAAGTCATTGATTGCTGTTTCCTAGTGCTGTTGTTCCCTCAGCTCCTAAGTATTTGGTAAGCTGGTGATAAATCAGCACTCCTGTTGACTGACAAGGGGCCTGTTTCCCAGGCTTCAAACATTTATCTGGCTATTTTTGTCCCTGCTCAGCCAACAATCTTAGTAGCTATGGAATTGAATGCATGTCCTTGTTCATTGCAATGTGAGGCTATCAATCACTTCTCCTTAGCTAACCACTCGCTCATGTAATTTGGTGATTAGCTTGTTCCCTGTCTGTCCTACATGGTCACAGAGTCCAGCCATGTAGGGAATCTGGTTAATTACATTAGAGGTTTTTCCCACCTCCAAACAATCTTTATACCACATGATTTTATATTTTATTGTAATTCCATTTTTATCATTTGAGAAATATTTATCTCATGGTTTTATGCTTTTAATCCTGTAAGCCACCCAGAGTCACTTTGAAATGAGATAGGCAGCAAATCAATGAAAGGAAGGAAGGAAGGAAGGAAGGAAGGAAGGAAGGAAGGAAGGAGGAATTTTATTCCTTTCTGTCATAGAGAATTTTGATTAAATATCTGACCCCATCAGGGACAATTATTGCCAACCTGGATCTTGCCAGATGTTTTGATATAATTCTCACTACTCCATAATATCAATATACATAGCAGTTGCAGTTTTAAACAGGTTGGAAAAGACTGGTCTAATAAGTTCTGGACATTTTCTTACCTATCAATCCATTATCAAACTTTCAGCTCAGGATCCTCAAACTTCTGGCTTTCATATAAAAGAGTCCTAATATTAACCTGTCCAGATCAAACCTCAGAAACCCGCTATTTGGCTCATGCATGGTCTCTCTAATTCAAAGAAGCACAAATAGTGTTATTATTCATATTAGCCATCTGGGGGTGTGCTTTGTTAGTAGCACTGCAATGCAGCTAACTTCAAGTATACAAACCAGTGTGTTAAGCATGTTTATCTTTAGTAACTTGGCAAAATATACATAAATAAAGTCCAAAGATACTTTGGCTTCGGGTGTCACATAACAAGCTTATGTTGAGTTGTCAACCATTAGCAGCTATATAAGAAATATTTTGTTTTTGTTAGTTATTTGCTTATAGCAAAGCTATGAAAGTTTATAGCAAAGTTTTGAAGTTAGGTTCAAAAAGCAGCCACTTTGCCTTCTGCGTGACTTCCAACAGTGTTATTAGATTGAGAGCTGCAACCTGAATACAGATTATAAATTCAATAATCACATGTGCTCTACGTGAATTTCATTTGTGAAAGGGTGAAAACTTCAGCAAGAAGCATAATTTAATTTGCTTTCGATAATGGTAGAATCTTAGAATTAGAATAGGGAAAGAGATAGTGTCTCTAATACTTAGATTAGAAAAATGTTAGTTTCTTCAACATTCAGTTTATTAAATTAAGGATTGGATGTCATTCACAAACTTCCTGTTTGTGCATTAATTTTTGCTTTGAAAGGAAAATGGGATTGATAAATCCAAGGCCAAACTTTAATTCAGAAGAAACAACTTAACCCCTTGGGGTATTTTGCTTTCCTACATCTTTGTTGAAAGGCATCTAGATATGGAATTTACAACCATAATTTTCTAAGCTTTAGATCAGAAATAATGAAACGATGATTGTCCAAGTGTATCACCATCAGCTTTACACTAATGGTCAATGATGAATGTTGGGGTTTGTGAGTGATAAATTGGTAATTTCATGAAAAAAATAAGTCTGATTGCGAAGATTCAACACCAGTTTGATGTTATATAAACAATCAATCAAAGTTGTTAATTGGAGTTGTAATCCAACACATTTGAAGGGCAACAAGTTGGAAGTGGAATTTGTTCCTTTATAGCAGAAGAGCACTAGAATGGCACCCCATGTTAAGGCAATAAGCACAGAGAATCCTCAATTAGTGAAAATTAGAGCTGGCAATTCCATTGCTAAGGGTCCAGGTCACTTAAGAAAAACATCACATGACCACAAAATTATGACTGCACTTCCACTTTCATCATTGAGATGTCATATGATCAGTTTCACTTCCATGTTCTCCATTAATTCTGCTTATTAGAAGCCAGTTGTGAAGCACAGAAAATGGTTCCACCAGTTGTGAAATGCCTAATAGCAATCATGTGACCACCAAATGCTACAATGGTCGTAAATGTGAGGATTGTCACAAAGGTGTCTTTTTTCAACCATTCTGATATCAGTCAGTTAACAAAGCAAGTACTACCTGTATATTCACAAAGAGGATACTGCTTGTCTTTCACATGAAGTATATCTGGTATGACTACTAAATAGGGATGCTGAATAGTACAATAAAACTATATCTGAAAAAACCTGAAAGGATACACTACAGTGAATCCTCGACTTACAACAATTCATTTAGTGACCGTTCAAAGTTACAACTGCTCTGAAAAAAGTGACTTATGACTATTTTTCACACTTACGGCCATTGCAGCATCTCCATGGTCACTTGATTAAAATTCAGGTGCTTGGCAACTGACACATCTTTATGACAATTATACTGTCCGAGGGTCACGTGATCACATTTTGCAATCTTTTGACAAGCAAAATCAATGGAGAAGCCAGATTTACCTAACAACCATGTTTCTAACTTAACAACTGCAGTGATTCACTTAACAACTGTGGCAAGAAAGGTTGTTAAATGAGGCAAAATTCACTTAAAAACTGCTTCGCTCAGCAACATAAATGTTATGCTCAATAGTGGTTGTAAGTCAAGGACTACCTGTAATACGCCATCTATAATTGTGAATGATAATAGTTCTCTATCTCAGCAGAATTATCTTCCTAGCTGTAAATTAGAAATGGAAATTCTGGTCCCAATTGTGTCATAACACAAGGGCTACCTGTAAAGTTTTATGTGTTTTCTGCCTATCCACAAATAGTAGAAGAAACGATTCTTCTTGACAAAGGCAGTTAAAGGAAAGCGTGGAGTCAGGGTTATGGTGTTGGGCAGAGGTGGGTTCCTACCGGTTCGGACCAGTTATATAGAGTAGTTAGTAAGCT
Source organism: Pseudoxenodon macrops (assembly GCA_032467955.1). Taxonomy (NCBI): domain Eukaryota; kingdom Metazoa; phylum Chordata; class Lepidosauria; order Squamata; family Pseudoxenodontidae; genus Pseudoxenodon; species Pseudoxenodon macrops. Next base: position 233,726 of record JANHFT010002981.1, on the reverse strand, counting down.
GCTGGTGATATCACGGAACCAGTTCTGGTCCGTGGATGCCGCCATCTTTTTTTTAGATTTTTTTGGGGGGGAAACATTTTTTTTTTTTAAAGTCCAGTTTTTTTTTCTTCTGCGCATGGGCAGAAGCTGAGTGTCTGGCACTGCGCATACATTGCCATCTTGTTTTTGGGCTTTTGGGGGGGGATTTGTTGTCATTTTTTGTACTGTGCATGCGTGTGTGTGCGAAGTACGCACATGCCCACAAGGTGCAGCCACGCGGCGCAGGAGGAAGTGAACCTGCGGCAAGGTAAGTTAGAACCCGCTCTTGGTGTTGGGCTCGAATTGGAATTACTCAAGTCTGCCCTGAATTGTAGAGATTTTGGGCCAGTCATACCTCTCAGGGAAACCATTGAGGATGGAATTTGAGGATGGAAATGTGTGTGCTGCCTTGAAGTGCTGGGAGGAAAGGCAATATATCCAAGAGTGGAGGTTTTCAAGAAAAGACTTGACAGCTATTTGTCTAGAATATATAGGGTCTCCTGGTTGAACAGGGGTTTGGACTAGAAAACCTCCAAGGTCTTTTCCAACCCTACTATTTTACATTCTACTATTAGCATTTCACCATCAATAATAAAATACATTTAATACTATTAAAAGAGAAGTCTATTTTGACATAAGTTAAAAAAAATCCCTATTTTCCTAGTAAGCATCTAGAAAAGAACATAATAGAAAGGATACCTTCTTTTGCCTATTTTCTGCAGTAACCAACTGAGCTGCCATCCTCTCTTGCATTTTTCTGCAATGCGCCATAACAGCTTCCAAAATAGAGAGTGGGTTGGTACAGATAGTCTTCTTCTCTTTAGCACCAGCCCCTGCTTCATAATCTCGCTGCAGAGCCAAAAATGGGTCACTAAGATTAAATCTGCCATACCGTTCCTGGATAAAAACCTCTTTCCTCCGTGCCTGAAATATTAAATTAAGAGACAAACACAAATAATTAATGATAGTTGAATTATATATTCACAGACTTAACAACCACATATACCTGCTTCTGTAAAGCAATCAACATCCTGCATCATGTTTAGATGACTACAAATTATTTCAGAGTCTTTAACAATAAATCAACGCATTTTAGAATATGTATATTTTGTGGCAGTTATCTCTGTAACATGTCATTCCTTTGAAGTAAGACAAGTAACACAGAAAGTAAGTATTAACAGACAGTAACAATTTTATAAATAGGATTTTAAAAATGTATCAATAAAAAGTGCTCAGAAATCTTCTCAAGATTTTGTTAATGTATTACTTATGAAAATCAGTTGGCTTCTAGGGCAAATAGAGTTACATCCTTTTTTGCGTACTGTATTCTTCAAAGAAAATGTTTATTATCTTGCTTCATTTTTAAATTTTGCAAACCAACTTTTTTTTTTGCTAACATTAGAGATTGACAAGTCAGTGCTACACAACTTGCATTCCTGTGCCCGTGTAGAACCAAGACTTTAAAAAGTATTCATGAAGACAAGTTAGGCCTGTTTAAGTTGAATAGATTCAGCATTGCTTTTTAATCAGTCTTATGGATATAAAAATAATTGTTCTATAATTGGTAATTTTAAAAAAGTGGAATCAAATGCAGCATTCAGTGTGGAACAAACTATGTATAAATATATGTGATCCCTTCAAGGGAGACCAGGTCAGGAAATTGGTTTTAATAACAAAATCTTGAAAGCTTGACAACGTTTTTCATTTCTCTATTATACCAAAGAAGATCAAAGTGCGGCAAGTCAGAGGTGGGTTCCTACCGGTTCGGACCGGTTCTATAGAGTAGGTAGTAAGCCACTGGTGGCATCACAGAACCGGTTCTGGTCCGTGGACACTGCCATCTCTTTTGTGGATTTTTTTGGGGGGGGGGATTTTTTTAAAAAAAAATCTGGGTTTTTTTCTTCTGTGCATGCAGCACGGG